>PVIH01017069.1:0-43268 GCA_004025045.1 Sigmodon hispidus
AAAACAAAACAAAAAAAAAGAGCTAAATTATCCAGAATATACTATGAACTCAAATACAAGAAGAACTAAGTAAATAAATTAAAAATGAGAAGAGGAACTTAATAGATAATTGTTATCAAAATGTATATACATAATAATAACAGTTATATAAAAATTCTAAATATCAGTCAGTAATAAAGGGATATAAAAATCAAAATCATAAATAGGTAACATCTTACCCCACATGAATGGTTTCCAAAGAGTAAAAATTAGTAAGCACTGAAGAGAATTATAAAGAGAGGAATCTTGCAAACTCCTGCCAAGACTATATAAAAACTAGTATCAATGTTACATTAAAAGCTAAAAGCAACATAACAAATAAAATTGTTCTAGCAAAAAATGTCTCCACATTAATTTTTGTTGTTATAATGTAGCAGCACGCATAAAAGCCAAGAAGCAGAATCGGCTAAGATAGCCATCATCAAATAAATGAAATAGTGTTCAACAATATAAAAAAGTATAGTGAGTATGTAATGAAACCTGGAATATCAGAAAGATAGTGAAACAAACCATAGCCGCTTTAACCCATCCAACTCCTCAGGTCTGATCCCAGGAATCCACCAACTATAAATCACTCTGTCCTCAACTGAAAAGGAAGGAAAGTGTCCGGGAAGCTGAAAAATTCTCACCTCTTGCTCAGCCCAGTTCTCTAACTGCCTCTTTCCACATCCCCAAAGCTAGGGTTAAAGGTTTGGGTCATCACTCCCTGACCTGGCTTGGTTCTGTGCTTGCCTCTGATATTCAAGATTAATTTAATTAAATATATATCGCCACAGGGAAATGGTCATGAGAAGTAATATGTATGAAAGTAGATGTCATTACATTAAAAGAAAGATTCCATAAATTTTCACTCATATTTAGAAATTAAGACCCGGGTACTTCTAAGTAGAGTGTAAAGCAAAAACCTAAAAGAAGGCAAGTATGATAGCGTAAGTATGGAATATGCGTGCCAAGACTATGCTTGAGGTAGTAAATAGTGCTTTGACACATAACAAAAAGTGTTAATGCAAAGTTCAACAGCTAGTTATATGTGTTAAGATATATCTAAAAATGTAAAAGGTACTCAAATGTTGCCATAGTGAAACAAGAAAAAATAAATTAAAAAAAAAGTTACAGGTGAGTTTATTTTGGTATATGATACACAGACACACACACTTATAATATTAGACACAGCAGTTAGCAATAAGTAACAAACTTTATTAAAACTATTATGGTGGTTGGAATATTAAATGCCCCTCAGTCTCAGGAGTGTGAATGCTTAGGAATCAGGTTGTAGCCCTCATTGAGAAATCCTAACAGGTGTACGCTGTCCAGGAGCTTACAGACTTGTGCCATTTAGAGTTAGGTCATTCTGCTTTCTGCTTACGGTTTAGGGTATGAGTTATCAGCTGTTGCTCTAGACATCATGTCTGTCTGCTGCTATCACATGTCCCTACCATGATAGTGATACTTTCTTAGCCTCTGGAACCCTAAAACCCAAATAAAATGCTGTAGTTTTGAGGTTGCATAATAGATGTAGAAATGTACATAATCAGAAAAGAAATTAACACACACAGACACACACAGAAAGATGGTAGAAGAAAAAAGAGAGGAAAGAAGGGAGGGTAGGCAAGAGAGAGGAAGGGAAGGAGGGAAAAGGGAGGAATGGAGGGAGAGAAAGAGAGAGAGAGAGAGAGAGAGAGAGAGAGAGAGAGAGAGAGAGAGAGAGTGAGATGTAGTGGGATTATGTTGTTACACTCTAAATAATTGTCCAGTCTACTGGTTTAATAAAAATGCTGATTGGCCAAAGGCAGACAGAAATTGTAGATAGGGCTACCAGACTAAGAAAACTCTGAGAACAGGAAGAACAGAGCAGAGATACCACAGAGAAGCCAGAAAGACACCACAGAGAGACCATGATGAGATGCTAACAAATGCAGAGGAAAGTTGAAATGCTGCTCTGAGAAAAGGTACCAAGACACATGGCTGAACAAGATGGGTTAGTTTAAGAGCCAGAGCTAGCTAGCAATATGCCAGAGCCATAGGCTGATCAGCATAAAATTAATACAAGTGTCTGTGTTTCTGTGGGACAGCAGGTCAGAACCTCAGGGCTGGGCCTAAAAGTCCAGGCCAAAACATACTAAAACACAGAGACACAAAGATAGAGACTAAGAACAAATTCCAAATTTCCACAGAATGGGAAGGAAATCCAGAAATGACATACAGAAAACAACTGAAATCCATTTGTCACCAGGATGGCTGGTATTTTGAAGTGTTTTTGGTAGCCTGTGTCTTGTTCCCCTCTTTTAAGAATGGTCAGTTCAAAAAGAGGTTGTGAGGGCTGATAGGCTAAAAGCCTCAGATAAACCTGTCCAGAAGCAGCCTGGGCCAGTTTGCCGGAGTGGGTCCTGTTAATGTGAGAAAAACTGGCAGAATTCTTTTTTTTTTTTTTCAGGACAAAAGGATGATGAAAATGTAGGATGTTTGGCATCTTTATTTTTTTATCAGACCTTTTTCCTGTATCTGTCTGCCTGTGTGTCTATCTGGCTTCTGGTGTCTCACAGACTTACACAAAGAGCTTACAGTGTTAAGTAGGGTATAGTGAGACTTTAAATTTTTAAAAGCTTTCACAGTTCATATTCTTCCTCCATCAAGGCTGTACCACTTCTTCAAAGACTCCAAAAACTGGGAATAAAATTTCAAATACTTGAAACTAAGAGTGGCATTCATCATTAAAAGAACCACAGTCTGCTGCCTGGTTTCTATAGTCTATTTGGCAATATAGCTGCAAAACCATTTAGTCCAACTTCCTAAGTGTGCAGAGTTCATCACAGGTCCACTAAAACTGTTTAAATGTACAAAATACAAAGTCAGTTTGAGAGTCAAGGTAATTTTTAGATGGGAAACAAGAGCTTAGTTTGGTTGCTAGAAACCTTGAAACAGAAGCAGAAAGACTGTAGTTTGTGTTTGCAGTTGCTACTTAAAGAACATGATGAATGACTTGTAGTCAGCACTTGGGAGGCCAAGACAGATGGCTTCCTGTATAGCCAGTCTATCCAATAATCAAGCTCTCTATTCTACATTGGACAACCTATTAGGGGATTAAATCATGCTAGAGAATAATTCTTCTTCTACTAGATGTCAAGTTGTCCATAGTACTTTGACTGCAAATGGGTCCTTGTAAAACTCCCTCTTTCCATGTTAATATGTTACTTGATATTGCCATCATTGTAGTCTTGGTTATGCACCCATTTCCAGGATTGACAGTTTCATAGAGACATCCTAGCATCCTGCCTCTTAGACTCTTTCAACCTTCTCTTTCATACCATTCCTTGAGTCCCAGCAGTAGGAGCTGTATTATAAATGTATCCACTGAAGCTGGGCTCCTCATGATCCAGGTCCAGTTTTCTTTTAATCTTATTTTTGTAGGATAATCATTTGTAAAGTAAAGTGTAGGATGCCTTCCTTGTGCCTTAACTTTCTACTGTGTTTACCTCAAATATATTACAAAAACTTTTCTCTCAATGTGGCAATGTTCAAATGTTCGGGTGTTTTACATCAAGTTTTGTCATCAATTAAACATCAGTATACATTTTCTATCATTTTGTGTTTTTCACAAAAAGGTATTTCCTAATTTATTTAACTGTTTAAGAAAATATATAATTACTTCAGTCAGATTCTAAAATCTCTAATATTTTCTATATTATTTAACATACTAGTAAACTTTTATTAGACTAGAATCTTTCTTCTAAAATATCATCGCCTTATTTCATACTATTTATTCCCTATGAGTCATATTAATGGCTTTCTATGTTTGTTATATTCCTTATTTCTATCAGTGAAGAGTCAGACAAGATTTCTGTCAATTTTTGCTCTCGATGTTCCAAGCAGGCTCACTTTTCATCATTTGATTCTTCCCAAGAACTGGCCAAAAAAAAAAAAATGCCACTTGTAAAAGAAGAATTTATTTTTATAAGAATACTCAAAAAGTGGAGACCTTAAAAATGGGTATTTTAAAAGTTAGAAAACTTAGCTGAAATTTTTATTTAATCCATTTAGGTAAATAATCAACAGCAAAGCAAAAAAAAAAATAGGTAATCAAAAAACATTTTCCCAAACACATCAGTTGTATTTACAACAGCAAATTTAAAAAGATTATATCAACACACAGGGAAAATGTTACTAGTGTTCAAGATAATGACTGTTAAGTCTCATTGTTAGATCAGAATCTTACTTATAGAGATTTATATGTGGACTGTGAAGTTTGAAAACATATGTAGCAATAATGTTGGACAGCCCTCTTGCTATAAACACTGCTAGAATTGAGAATTTTGGTGATCTCATCATAAGTTGTCTCAACTGTTTAAACTTCTAGTGACAGTTGTAAAAATGAAACTTATTCATATGGAAGGTATAATAAGCTTTTCCTTTTCACCTTTCAATAGGTGCGTCAATTCACAAGGTGTTGACCCATTCATACCTATTGTTTTCTACAGCGATCAGTTCATGGCCAAAATCAAAGATCGTAAAGACATATATTTACACCTATTGTACCCATTGTAACACTTTACAAAAGAATGAGTGAAATTTGCATAAAATTGACATATTTTATTATTTCAAAATAGTTTATAACATTTTCTTCACATTAGGGGAATCACAGGAACTTCATTTTTCTTCACTTCTTTCAAATTCTTATGGCCTTATGTGAGGCAGGTGATCATCAAATTACCATTGATTTTAAGATCTAAAGGAATTTGAAGATACACAATTATTTACATGTGGTCACAATGTCTTCTGTCATCATTTAGAATAATAGTTTTTAAAAATTCTTCCAGGAAAACTAATTAATGAAGTGTTTGTGATTCCTTTGGATATCCACAATAAAATAAATGTACAAATTGTGTGGATTCTAAACCTAATAACAGTCATCTGCAAAATATAAATTAATAAATCATTACAAATCTTCTAAAATTGTAAAATTTCAGATTTTTCTACCTGAAAGATTTCACTTTTCCATTGATAATGTTGTAGGAATATAAGAAATTCCTTTTCCAAGATTTATTTTTAAGGAAATTCCCTCCTCAAAATTTCTCATTAGTCAAATCTTTAGAATTATAGTCACTCATTGTTTAGGCTGACAATAACCCAGGGATATATTTTTAGGCTTGGTCAATAATGGTTAGCAATAATTACCATATACTATGCTGTCTGACTATTTTGTGTTGCTTTTACACACATCCTGATGCAAATATAGAGGTTCATTAATATGTGTTTAAATTTTAAAATTCAAACTTATACATTTTGATAGTTCAAATAACTTGTTCTGTTTTTGATACCGTTGTAGACAGTTTATATTTAAATATAAGACAGGGACTAGCTTAGAATACTATTTGCCTTTTCATCTGTCCTAGGCACACATAATCTAGTAGAATGCATACTATAATGAACAATTTTCAACCATTATGTTTAAACATTATCCACAGTTTCCTTGCCTTTTTCCTTCAACTCTCTAAGTTTTTATTCTGGTCCAGAATGCCACATTCCATTTATTTGGCATATTTCCTTAAGTACCTCTTAGATGCAAACATTTTCTTGAGTTTCTTTTGTTTTTCATAACCTTGAGTATGGCTCAGGTATTCTGTAGAATGTTCCACACTGGGATTTGTCTGATTGGTTTTCTGTTGATTAGTATGGACTTGTGTGCTTCCTGAAGGAAATCTACTGTGAATTCCAAGGTCAGTTAGTAGCTGTCTAAATGTTCTGAAAGACATTCTCTATATGTTACATTTAGGTCTGCTATCCATTTTGAGATAATGGTCATAAAATTATAAGATATGTAGACAGATCTATTACTTCTTTTCTTATAGTTACACCGAGGTATTTAGTACTATTTGCAGCTATTATAGAAGTTGATATTTCCTTTATTTCTTATAGGAGGGCTACTGATTTTTTTTTTTTTTTGAGTTAATCTTCCATTCTGCTATATTGCTGAAGGTGTTTATCAGCTGTAGAAGTTCCCTGGTAGAATTTTTTTGATCACTTATATATGCATTCCAACATCTACAAATAGAGATAGTTTTACTATTTTTCCAATTTGTGACCACTTAATCTCCTTTTGTTCTCTTATTGCTTTAGCTAAAACCTTGAGAATATTACCAATGACCATTTCTATTTTTTATGCAAATAGAATTACTAAGATTGTCTTTTTTTGAAAGAGGGTCTCAAGAACCTCATCCTATCTGAAAAGTTCTTGACAATCGATGGCTCTAGGTAAAGGGATACTTAGTTTTCTTGTTTTGGTTCCTGGTGAGTTGGCCATAATTGATGAGATAGCCTGTTCCCATACACATTGGAACAATTGTGATGATTCCACTTAGTTGGTTAAATATTGATGACATGAAGTAGGGAGGGAAAAATGGTAATGAAATCTGAAAGGAGAAGGAAGGGACATTAGGCAGTTTTGTTCACAATGTATGAAATTCCAAAAGAATAAGCAAACTATGCTTTCAATGATTGTCCCTTTCTTCTATGTCAGTGTGAGTTGCCTATGATTTTCAACAAAATGCTTAGCTTAATATACATTATTAAATTTTAGAACATAGGACTATTTAAACACTCCTTGTGTTTTTAATATACACATTCTTGAAAATGATCATAAAGCCTTTCTTTTAGTTATATATTATTATTTTATGTCTATTTTCTAGATTATGTTATTTTTTAAAGTTTATTAGCTTCATTGATTCTATCCTTATGGTTTCTTTCATTTATTTCTTTGTTATGTTTCTATATTGAATTTGATTGGCAGCCCTATTTTTTTTCTGTTAAATTTAGGCTTGAAATGTAGTTTCTTAATGGTAAGTGTTTAAGCCACTGATTTCAGTTATTTTCTAACATATAAACAAACAATACAAATTTTTCACAGAAGCTGCTTTTGCTGTAGCTCACAAAATTAAATAAGTTTCATCTCATTTTCATTTTTTAAGTTTTAAAATATATTTTTAAGTGACCTTTAGAACAATTTGTTACATTTTATTTCCATTCAGTTTTGTCTTTAACTTTTAAATACATATATACAATACTTCCAACTCCCTTATATCCCACAACTTACTCCCAAAACAACTCCATTTCTTTCTTGATTTACTTTTTTCTTTTTGTTATTGACCACAAAGTCCATTTAGTATTATACATATGTAGGTGTCAGGCTAGTTGAAAACAGAAACCATACTCGTGGGCACACATTAAAAGACGTATTATTGCTGACCAGCAGTAATGAATATTTCCTCAGTAAGAGGTGGGGTTCAGAAGCCATCTCTACCACCTATATTCAGATTTGTGTTTTTGTAATCCTGTGCATGTGTTGGTCAGACAAGTAAACACAGCTGTTGTTAGTTCCTGAGTACAATACTTTTAAATTTGTCCCCAGGCTTTGAACCAGGACTTTGTACTTGCTGATATAAGTAATCTCCCAATAAGTTACCCCAGCATGTCCTAATAAATATTGAAATTCCTCTTGAGTGTTCTTCTTGTATGTATCATTGCATTATCTAATCAGAAACTACTTTGTACTTCCTGATGGTGTCACAGATGTTGATTTTTATGTTAATTCTACTGTGCATGTAGTTTTCTGGTCTCTATTCTTTTAAATTTGCTAAATTATGTTTTACAATCTCCATTTTGGTCTTTTTTGTGAGTTTTCCATGTAAGACCAAAAAGACTATGCATGTTGAGATAGAAATATTTTGTGTGTATGTCACTTAAATTAAGTTGATTGATCTTTCTTTTTATGTGAACAATATCCTTAATGATATTCTGCCTGCTTGCTCTATTGCTGAAATAGATGTTCTTTGGCTTTAAGCACCAAGTCTGGGTTGTCTGTTTTTCTTTTTAGTGCTGTCAGTTTAAACTTTCCATTTGATATTGAATTTTTACATATGTGTGAAGAAATGTTATTTCTCCTTGAAGAATTTACTTCTCAATTATTATACAATGTTCCTCTTAATTATTGACATATTTCTTGTTCCAAATGCACTTTCCTGGAAAGATTATAGCATTGTCTTTAATATCTTCTATCCATGCCTTTGAATAGTCTATATTTTAAAATAATTATTAACATGCACCATTATTATTTGTATTGGACACAGAAGCAGATACAAGTATGGTATATATTCATATAACCATATAGATATTCCTCATCTTGTAGTGAAGTTATTTTTATTACTCAACTTGAAATGGATTTATATTTTATAAAACAGTTAAAAATTATATTGTTAACAACTCAGTTTATTTATTGTTAACAGATGAATGATTTCCTATTTCAAATTACTTTACTATGCTGAGAATTTAGTTATATTTTATATATTGGAACTTCATCCAATGCAACACTTACTATTTAAGTTTTCAGAAATCTCATTAACAGAAATTCATGCATGTTTTGAAGACACAATAATATGCAAACACAAAGATCAGTATTGAAGAAATACTTTTAGTAAAGGACAATGCAACAGTTTATTTTTTAACTTTGATAAAAAATTAGGTATATTGATAGCTAAAAGAATAGTTTTTATTACTTCTTATGATTTTAATATTTAATAGTTATATATCTTATATAAGAAAATAAATAAAATATAATTCCAGGAACTAAAAACTGAAATAGAAGCAATAAAAAAAAGACATAAAATGAGGCAGGGGTGGAAATAGAAAATCTGAAGAAAAGCACTGGAATTACAGATAAAAGCATAACCAACAGAATCCCAGAGATGGAAGAGAGAATCTCTGGAATAGAAGACTCAATAGCAAAAAAAAAAAAGTTAATCATTCAAAAAAAATGTTCAGGAAATCTGGGACACCATGAAAATACCTAACCTGAGAAAAATAGGAATAGAAGGAGAAGAATACCAGCTCAAAGGCACAGATAATGTATTCAATAAAATCATAGAAGAAAAATTTTCTAACTTGAAGAAAATGCCTATGAAGATACAAGAAACTTACAGAACACCAAATATATATGACTCCCCCAAAAAATCTGCTCACCACATAATAATTAAAATAACCAAGTGACAGAACATACAGAACAAAGAAAAAAAAATTAAGAGCTACAAAAGACAGGGGCCAAATTATCTATAAAGGCAGACCCATCAGAATACCTCCTGACTGGAATGGAAATGATGAAAGCAAGAAGGGATTGGTCAGAAGTTACACAGACACTAAAAGAACATGGCTGTCCACCTAGGCTACTATACCCAGCAAAACTATCAATCACCATAGATGAAGAAAACAAGATATTTCATGACAAAGTTAGATTTAAAGAATACCTATCTACCCATCCGACCCCCCAGAAAGCATTAGAGGGAAAACTCCAAACTAAGGATCCGAGATATACCCATGAAACTACAAACATTCAATAATCCCATAGAAGAAAAGCCCAGAGAAAGAAAATACATACAAGCTACCACAAACAATATCCAAAAACATCAATCAGTGATCACTAATATCCCTTAATATCAATTGACTCAACTCACCAATAAAAAGACACACACTAACAAGATGGATACAAAACAGAAGACATCCTTCTGCTGCATAAAAGAAACACACCTCAACCACAAAAACAGACACAGGCTCAGAGTGAAGAATTGGGAAAAGATTTTCCAGTCCTAAGAAACAAGCTGGAGTTGCCATCCTAATACCTAACAAAGAGACTTTAAGCTAAAAGCAATTAATAGGGATCAAGATGGACATTACTTATTCATCACAGGAACAATTGTTCAAGAGGAGATTTCAATCCTGAACATTTATGCCCCTAATATAAGGGCACCTACCTATGTAAAAGAAACACTGGTAATGCTCAAATCCGACATCAATTCTCAAACCCTAATAGTGGGAGACCACAATACCTCACTTTCAACCCTGAATAGGTCAAACAAACAGAGACTCAACAAAAAATAAGGAGTCTAACAGAGGTTATGATGCAAAAGGATCTAATAGATATTTACAGAAAATTCCACCCAAATGCAAAGAAATATACATATGTCTAAGCACCACATGGAATTTTAGCTAAAATTGACCACATAATTAGTCATAAAGCAAATATCAACAGATACAGAATAAAAGGAAATAATCCCTTGTATTGTATCAAACTACCAGGGACAAAAATTAGAGTTCAAAAACATCAAAAATCACAGAAAGACTACCAACTCATGGAAACTAAACAACACTTAACTGAACCACCACTGAATCAAGGAAAAATTAAGAAAGAAATCAAAGACTTTCTACAATTCAATGAAAATGAGTCCATAACATACCCAAACTTGTGGGACACAATGAAAGCAGTCTTAAGAAGAAAATTCATAGCACTAGATGCCTCTATGAACAGCCTAGAGAAATCTCACACTAGAGAACTAACAGCACAGCTGAAAGCCTTAGAATAATTAGAAGCAAACTCACCTAGAAGGACTTTATGGCAGGAAATAATCAAACTTAGAGCTGAAATCAATACAATTGAAACAAAAAGAACAATGTAAAAAAATCAATGAATCAAAGAGTTGGCTCTTTGAGGAAGTCAACAAGATAGATAAACCCTTATCAAAACTAACCAAAAAGGAAAGAGAATCCAAAACAACAAAATCAGAAATGAAAAGAGGTACATAAACATCAAATCCAGAGAATTGTCAGATCATACTTTAAAAAATCTATATTCCACAAAAATGGAACACCTAAATGAAATGGACAACTTTTAGACAGGTACCATAAAATGTCAGTATATGCCTTCTATTATATACTGATAAGATTTACACCATGATAAAATTTGAAAAAACAACAATTTAATCCTGTTGACTTAAGGAGTCAGAAATTGACATATGTGTTAGTCTTACCCTGAAAAAAATAGGAAAAGGCCATCACCCAAGTTCAAAGAAAGATGGGAAATAATAACTTCTCCTCTACTTATGAGAGGCCCACCACTTTTCTTCTAAGGAAGCCCTTGGATGATTTCATGAGGCCCACCATACACAATAGGCAGGCAGCTTTACTTAGTCCACCAAATTAAATAAACATCTTATCCTAAAATGCTCTCACAAAATAACAAATTAAATAGATTGTGTGAAATAACTGGACATATCATAGTTTATACAAAACATTACCTAAAATATGATAGTTGCAAAGTTTATAACTAATTTCTATTTGTTGAAATTAATCTCCTCTTCATTCAAATTCTTTTTTTATTTTCTGTATTTAATTATGTGTACATGGTTTTGTTATTACATGATTCTGCTAATCTCCTGGTCATCTATAATTTGAAATAATTATTTAATATAAATCATATCATTGGGCTGGAGAGAGATGGCTCAGTGGTTGGTTAAGAGCACTGAATATTTTTCCAGAGGACCTGAGTTTGATTCCTAGCATCCACGTGGCAGCTAACAATTATCTGTAATTCATGTTCTAACACCCTTACACAGTTATACATGCAGACAAAACACCAGTTTACATAAAATAAACATAAAATATAAAAAAAAAACTTATTAGTCCGGACCTAGTGACCTGTGTCCAGAGGGAGTGAGAGGATCAAGAATCCTTTCCTAGCAATCCCAGGGGACACATAGCTGAACACGAGGACCTACCTTCAAGGCAAGTTGTGTTATCATAGACAAACATCTTTCCATACCACATGACCAGTGAGAGGTGTCTCTCTTAACTACCCAACCCAGTACCCAGAGCAGAGTGAGAGATGGGTGTCTCTTTAGACCATGTGACCTTGTGGTCTGACCAGAGTAAGAGATATTGCAGTCTCTGTGTTCCTGAACAGACAGGAGATACAAAAGCCAGGTAACCACAACCGACTAACATCAGACTAAGACCTGAATAAGTGTAAACCAAGAAGGAAGCAATGGGAAGGCATCAGTACAAGATACATATAACAATATAATGAACAGCAAGGCACCACCAGAAGAAACCAGGAAATAGAAACTCTAAAGAACAATACAAGTATAAACATGAAAACCTAAGAGATGGAAGAGAGAATCTCAGGAGTGAAAGACACAATGGTGGAAATAAAAAAGGCATTCAAAGAAAACACTCAAACCAAAAACGCCATAGCAAAAACTTACAGGAAATTTGGGACACCATGAAAAGGCCAAACCTGAGAATAATATGAATAGAAGAAAGAGAAGAATACCAGCTCAAAGGCACAGATAATGTTTTCAATAAAATCATAGAAGAAAACTTTCCCAACCTAAAGAAGGAAATGGCTATAAATATACATGAAGCTTAAGAACACCATATAGATTAACCCCCCCAAAAGTCTGCTTGCCACATAATAATCAAGCCACAAAACATACAAAACAAAGAAAAAATATGAAGAGCTGCAAAAGAAAAGAGCCAACTTACCTATAAAGGCAGACCCATCAGAATAACACCATACTATTCAAAGGAAACAATGAAAGCAAAAAGGTCCTAGACAGAAGTTATAAAGACACAAAATGAGCATAACTGCCAACCCAGACTACTATAACCAGCAAAATTAGCAATCATCATAGATACAGTAAGGAAAATATTTCACAACAAAAACAGATTGAAACTATCCACAAATCCAACACCACAGAAAGCACTAAAGGGAAAATTCCAACCTAAGTAACCAAGATACACCCAAAAACCAACAAAAAATAATAATCCCACAGAAGAAATGCCCACAGAAAGAAAATACACACAAGTTACTACCAAAAATAACAAGGAATAACAATCAGTGGTCATTAATATCCCTTAATATTAAAGGACTTAAATCACTAATAAAAAGACACATCCTAACATGATGGATACAAAAACGAAAGCCAACCTTTTGCTGCATTAAAAAAAAGAAAGAAAACATACTTCAACTTCAACTTCAAACATAGACCCAAGCTCACAGTAAAGGTTGGGAAAAGGTTTTTCAATCCAATAGCCCCAAGAAACAAGCTGATGTTTCCATCCTAATATCTAACAAAGTATACTTCAAACTAAAATCAATCAAAAGCGATCAGGACAGACATTACTTATGCATCTCAGGAAAAATCGATCAAGATGGTATCTTAATCCTGAACATTTATGCCACTAATATAAGGGCACCTTCATATGTAAAAGAAACACTACTAAAGCTTAAACCCTATATCAAGTGTCACACTCTAATAGTAGAGGACTTAATAGTCCACTTTCACCTTTGAATAGGTCAACTGGACAAAGACTTAAAAGAGAAATAAGGGACCTAACAGATGTTATGATGCAAATGGACTTAATAGATATTTATAGAAGCTTCCATCCAAACACAAAAGAATATATATATATATATATATATATATATATATATATATCGGCACCCCATGGAACTTTATCTAAAATTGACCATATTTTTGGTCATAATGAAAGCAGTGTTAAGAGGAAACTACATAGCAGTAGATGCCCATGATAAAAACCAAAAGAAATCTTACACAAGAGACCTAACAATTCAGCTGAAGGCTTTAGAACAATTAAAAGCAAACTCACCTACAAGGAATAGACAGCAGGAAATAATCAAAGTTAGGGCTAAAATCAATACAATAGAAACAAAGAGAACAATACAAAGAATCAATGAAATAAATAGTTGGTTTTTTGACAAAGTCAACAAGATAGACAAGACCTCATCCAAACTAACAAAAAAGAAGAGAGAGTATTCAAATTAATAGAATCAGAAATAAAAAGAGAGACATAATGACAGACACAAATGGCAGCCTATGCTGGAGTGGTTGCAGAGCAAGGGGAACATTCCTCCATTGTAGATGGGTGTGTCAGTTTTTTCGGCCACTCTGGAATGCAGTATGGTAGCTTCTCAGAAAACTGGGACTCAATCTCCCCAATGACCCAGCAATACCACTATTAGGCATATACCCTAAAGATACACATTTGTACCCCCAAAGCATTAGCTCAACTATGTTCGTAGCAGCATTATTCATGATAGCAACAACCTGGAAACAACCTAGATGCCCCTCTACTGAGTAATGGATTAACAAATTTTGGTACATCTACACAATGGAGCACTATGCCACAGTAAGAAGAAATCATATACTAAAATTTGCAGGTAAATATATGGATTTGGAGAATATCTTCCTGAGCAAGGTCTCACAAACCCAGAAAGATAAGCAGGGGATTTACTCAGTCATTATGGACCTTAAGCAAAGGCATTCTTTATGTCATTAAAAGAGTTATGTCTTGTATCTTCAGCTTTCCTTACAATGATACTATTTGGAATCAGTATCCATCTGCATTTGGTCTTCTAAAATTCCATCGAATTTGCTATTGTGCCATTTACTTCTAACAATTAAATACAATGAATAAATGAGAAAAAGAAAAATTAAGTGACAAAAACTTTAAAAAGGCACAGTATTCTGGCTCAAACTCCCCGTCCAGTCAAAGAGAGTGAGGAGGGATTATATACATAAGCAGAGGGGTTAAGATCATGATGGGGAAACCCACAGAGACATTTGAGCTACTGCGAGCTAATGAGTTCTGGACTGAGAATTGGAAACCTGCATGTGTTTAAACTAGGCACTGTGAATGCAGAAGATAGTGTGTGACTTGGGCAGATTGGGGGCCTCTCTGTTAGTGGAACCAGGATTTGTCTCTAGTGTATGAACTGGCTTTTTGGAGCCCATTCCTTATAGCAGGATACCTAGAGAGATACATTGCTCAGCCTTCATATGGCTGATGGGTTCAGTCCCACCTCAATTTGATATTCAGACTATATTGACTCCCTGTGGGTGTCCTTACCCTTTCAGAGAAGTGGATGAGGTTTAGGGGGGTTAGGGAGGGAGAGCTGGGGCCTAGTAGGAGGAGGGGAGGGAAGGGGAACTGTGGTTGTATGTAAAATTAAAAAATACCTATTAAATAAATAAATGAATGAATAATAAAAATGTTTTTCAAGGCAAAAAAAGAAAAAAACATACCATCACAAACACCTCTTGTTGCTTCATGGATAGTGAAGTTACCTTGTGATACAATTGTCCACATAACACTGAATTCATTAATTCAACTTATTCACTTAGGCAATTTTTTTATTCACTTTTACAAATATAAAACTGAACAGTGATAATTTTCAAAGGTAACAATAAGATGCAAAATATATATAGCCTCAATCATTTCTTTTTAGATATATCTCCTTTCTCTACATAATTTCTGCCCTATTTTGCTTTGTTCTTAGATATGAAACATTTTTTGAATCATGCAGTATGATATATTGATGATAAATACACTTAACTTTTATATTCTGAAAAATAAAATCTGTTTCATCTTTAAAAGTGAGTTTTCCTGAATTTCAGGTTAAATAGTTTACATGTATTTTGCATTTGGAGCACTTCAAAATTTCCTCTCAAAATTTTTTTTCTATACCTTCAGACTAAAGTTATCATCCTCCTTTATATGCAAAATATGACACTTTTGTCTTAGTTTCTTTGACTTTGTTTACTTTTGTTTGTTTTCATATCATTTGCTCAGGTGTAAAATTTACACAGAAATCATCTTGCTTGATGTTATGTTACTAACTTAAAAGTTTTCCCATTATTAATTTCCTTTGTTTACTTCTAAAACTTTATCTCTATAATTGTGTGTATGGTAAAAGTCATCAAATTAAAGAGTAGCATTTGATATACTTTGTTTATTTTCTATTTACTCTTTGTATTACAGAAATTATTATTAGCATATATTCAATGTGCCACTCATTTTCTTCAATTATTTCTACCCAAGAGGAGTCAACCAGATATCCTTCATTTTTGTTGTGGTGGCCTTATTATTTTGCAAAAATTCTTTATAAATTTCCTTGCCTTCCATAAACTGTTGTGGTTAATTCTTTGTGATTGTGTCATTGATTTTTTTTATCTTTTCAGCAAAGTCATGTATGTATTTTCATTGACTCCTTGTTATGAAAGCCAGGTTGAATTAGGATAGGTGAAACATGTGAGATTCCTTGAGATTTTAGTCTTGGATAGTTATTCACCTACATGTAAATATGTAATTATAATTATTCTCAAACATCGACTCATTTGTAACTTCAGTTTTCTTGCCATATATAAAACTTCACCCTCTTTTCTCATAGGTAACGAGATCATTCACAATCTTTTATTGAGTAGTTACTATAAATTGAACAAATCCCTTAAAATCACATACCTCTTTTTAAAAAGTTATTTATTTTTATTTATTTTACATCTTTGTCACAGTTTCTTCCTCCTCTTCTACTCTTGGTGCCTCCTCAAACACCTCCTCTATTCCTTCCACCCAATCCTTCCCTCCTTTTTTATTTAGGGTAGGGAAAATCTCCCATGTGAATCAACAAATGTGTTATCTCTTAAAACCTAATACAAAGCATGCTGGTATTTGGAGGTTGAGATCTTTTGGAAGTGACTAGGTCATAACAGTGCGACTCTCTTCAGTGAGTATCTTACTCTTACAAATAAAGGTTCTAGAGCCTTCCTTTCTCTTCCTACTATGTAAGTAAAATAATTCCCTCAAGAAACATAGACCACCTTATATCAAGCCAACAAAAAGTATTGTTGTCCTTTATTTTTGGTCAGTAACCAAGAGTAGACTAGTGCTTTAGAGATATTATTGGTATTTGAGCACACTGGTACAGTGTTTTTAAACAAAAGATCACAAGTACATCAAAATTAGATGGGGATCAGCATGACCTTTTGACATTGATTCCAGGAGAACACAGTGCTTTGTTCAAACAAAACATGACCATTCCTGTGGATTTAAACATTTATTGGCTGTTCTTCTTTATGCTTAGTTTATAGAGACTCTTAGTATTTTGGATGTTGCATCTGAGAAACAAAACCAGTGTCACAGATAATGCTAAATGTGTCACCAAGGCAGATATGACCATTTGAGGTGGGAAGAGAGCTGAGTATGATGTAAGAATGCAGGTAATAGAGTCAGTGCAAGCTGATATTACTGTAGTTATTTTAACAGGATAAGTGAGAAGGTAACATTTTGAGTCAGCAAGCTGATGTATATTGAACGCCAAATCTTCCAGTGTCTTAATCCCAGACTTACCAGATGCCAGCACTGTGACAAATTAATCACTTTGTTTTTAAGACACAGTTTATTGTTTGTTTGTTTGTTTTCCTATATAGCAAAAGGACTAAGGCACCACTTTCTCCAGAGTTCAATGAGAGTTTGTGCTGTGATCTCAGTTCTCTGATGAGCTTCAAAAAGTAGATTTTTAGTTTATTCAGCTATTGTCTTGATGTAAGGAGGGACGTACCAACTGCTAAGTTCTTTATATGCTTGCACTGAAGCAGATGTTTTATTTTAATTGGCAGAATATTGCAAAATTACTGAATATAACTATAGACTATGTGAACATTCAGCCAGTTTCAAATACATTTCTGTATGAAAGGTTTGGAATATTATTTTTGTTCCCCCCAGTTTTGTTTTGTTTGTTTCTTTGTTTTGTTTTTATTTTCCCAGAATAGAATTGTAACTATAATTCCTCCCAAGTTTCCACTTTTATTACTGCAATGAAAAATTTTACCTTCAACACAGCTTTTGCAATCCTATAAGTTTTCATGCTTTATCAGATAGCACATCCTTAAATGTATTCTCTTCTTAAATATTTTACTCCAAAATTGAATGATGTAATTCTTACTAGAATTGATTAAGAGAATTGTGCTGTTGCTCATTAAAACTAATGTCAGTGAATTATTTCTGAATGTCTAAAAAGAATAAATGTACGGTCTTTGTGTTCATTTTTTTCATATGCACAAGACAACATTAAATGAAAATGGAGCAGGGTCAGCTGGAAATATTAATTCCTAGTTCATATGCAAGTCATGTTTCATATCATGATACATAGATGAAAATGTACTGCTCCCTAAATTAACTAAATAAGGGCAGAGTTTTGATCCTTTTCTCATCAGTAACTTTTTAAATTTTTAATTAGCATAGAAACTTAAAACTTTCATCAGAGCACTATTCTACATAGATACAACAGTACTTTACTCAGGTACCTCATGGCTTTTAAATGACATATAGTAAGTACATGTCAAACATTTTTATTAATTAAATTTATTATTTGTCCATTTCATACACATTTATAAGGAATTCTGATTATTCTCAACTCCCATCCTCTGTTATACTCTTTTCATCTTTGTCAAAAATCATTTCTCCTTACAGATATCCTTCCTTTTCACAAACTTTCACTTTGTTACTGACCCTCTGACTTTTACTATTTCTATCTCTGTAAATATAGTGTGATACTTCCCAGTGGAATTTTGTGTGCCCACCATTGAATACACATCTGAAGTTATGGGTTCTTCCTTCTCCAGAATTTTTTAGTAGCCAGTAGTTTTAATGGAGTGGTAGAAGCCCATGAATGCCACTCCCATTCATAACTGCCTGCTGATGGCTCCAATCTTGTGTCAGTACAACGTAGACATCCAAAAATACATGAGTTAATATACAGAGTGGCTGAGTCATATAAAGAATACAGTGTTAAATAGCCTTCGTGATTATCTTCCAACCTCTACATTCTTTCTTCTCACTCTGTGATATTCCTTGCAGATAAAATGAGTTTTTCTCTTCTTGATTTCTGTCATAAACAATATCTCAAATATTTTATATAATTAATAACTTAATCTAATAAACCCTATTAGCTACATATTCAAAAAGGTAATGCATTAATCATTATATGCTGCTGTAAAGATGATCACAAACTGGGTTGCTTACAATAAAATAAAATGTATTGGTCCATTGTTACACTCTCTGTGAAGTTCAAGAATTTTAATGCTTCAGTGGATGATCCCATACTCATAATTCCCATATGGAAAGCTCTAATTAGATTCAGCTGTTATGAAAAAAATATCATGAATCTGGGAATAGATCATGTTGTAGGGATTCTGAAGAGGGTTGGAAAGCAGAAAATAGGATGTGAATATGATCATGTTTACTTATATACACATATGGAATCCTTAAGTATGAAGAAATATACTACTAAAAATAATTGGAATTCTGGCATATGGATAGCTGTCTTGGCTGGTTATTGACACAATGAAAAATGATAAAGACTAGGAAGAAGAGACCAGTGAGAGAACTAGAGTTAGAAAAACCAAGTTCTGAGACACCGGTAGTAAATTTTTTTTCAGGAGTAAAATCACTTAGATATGTGAATTTCCTCAGAAAATTCAAACCATATGTTATTAGATTGAAAACAAACATGTAATTCTCAATTCATTAATTACACACATAATTTTGTAAATCACCAAGAGTAAATATGATTATTTAAGAGTAAAATGTTGTTACCAATAAAAAAATAGTTTGTTATTTGCACCATACACACAATTACAAAGAACATGATCAAAAACATTTAACCTTTCTCCTTCATTTTAAAATAGTTCTTCTCTCATTCTGTTTTCATATACCTCTCTATTAACTGCAACTAAAAATGTAACCCTAACCCTAAAAATGTTCTCTAATTTTAACCAGTACTGGAATTGCAACTTAATAACTTAGTCTGTCTCTAGGCTACATCTGTCTTTCTGACAGGGATGGTGCATAGCAAGGGCTTCTTCTGAATATTGTGTGAGACCTAAAGATTTAGCTAACCTCAGCTTCCTGTATTGGAAGGGACTTCAAGTTAAGACAGTTAAGACAACAGACTATGTTATACTGTGTTCCCGAAAGAGATATACTGCTTTTGTTACATCTATAAAATCTGGAAGATGATTCAAGTTATCGCTGATGGTTTTTCAGGTGAAATCACTATTTTTCTAAATTGTTTTAAGTTTGTTGTCATTTAATTTATAAAACATTTACTATCATTATCACTTCCTTCTCTTCTGGGAAAATTTTGTAAGTATACTTAGTAAATCTAGCACAAATTTCTGAGTATAGCAACATATTCTAAAGGTTGTATCAACTGAACAAGAGAAATAGGAAACAACTCCCTCTCAGCCATTAACATCACATATAGATCATAGTTATATCAATGTACCCATAAACTAAATTTTCCCCATTCCAGCTATTTCTGGTATGTAGTAAACTACTATAAAAATGAGTGTCTAATAAAATATATTGTTACCTCTCATGTTTCTTCCTATGGACAGACTCAGCTGGGAGTTATTGCTAAAGATCTTATATGTGAACAAAATCAGATTGCAAGTCACACTGGTGTAAACGAGAGACTTTCAACTTCCATCTCTGATGCCTGATCAGGTCACCATCACTGCCTGTAAGTGTGATGAATCTAAACACCTGATTACATGGTATTTTGGCTTGTATGACAGTGTGGTTCATCCAGAGTGAACTTACTAGATACTAAGGCAGATGCTATAATGTTTTCTCTGACTCCTTGTATCAGTGGTTATGATCCATTATCTTAAAGAAAAGAATTTAGAATATGTCTCAATTCAAGGTGAGGATTTACAGAAATTCTGCAAATCCTAATAATTTGAGTAGGCAATTTTGAATGATTTTTTAAATAATTGGCATAAAGTAACATACTTAGATTATAGTGTTCATTCATTATAATGTCTTCTAATTAGCCTATTTATTCTCTCATCAGTAGGTTAACACATCTGTCATTTGTATATTGTTCTTCATTCATTTGTGTGCACTTTTGTCTACCCATCATGCCCCATTATTTTTTATTTTAAACTTACACATTTGGCCCATTTTTTAGCATGAAAATATATTTTAGAATAGAGAGTTTGTTATCCACAATATCTATTATTATTTTCAACTTCATGTCTGCACAAATTCAGGGAGGATCTTATCAGAGTTTGCATGTAATTCACAGCAATTTGACAATGGAGAGAGCCAGTGAAAAATCATGGAACATGTCAAAAACACTTGAACTTGAGCCCAGTTGATTGCTCTTTAATCTTGTCTATTTACCCAATTTGCCATGCTGTGTACATTTCCCCATTGTACACAACAGGGTGTCATGTGAATCTCTGTCATATTGCTTGCTGAAAATGATTTTCTTTCAGATTGCAGCACTTCTCTGAGCTTATACTATCATAGCCATGTCAAAAAAGACAATTGAACTAGCCTGGTGTGACATATTTAATGAGTTTGTATTAGTTCCTCATCATCACCACCCTGCTTTATAGGTGTTCCAATACTGTTCCCTTAATAATACACTCTGAAAAATCATTCAAGCCCTGAGTCAAAATCTCTGGTATGCAAAAATTATGTATGTATATACTTATATATACATATATATGATCTCCAAATTGCAAATGTCCTTGCCTAATTTTTCTATATTTTTTCTAATTTTAATGGTGACAATTCTGTGCTTTAACTACCATGTACTTTAGTCTTTCAGAGTTTAAATCATAGACTATAGAATATGAAAAATAATGAGCTTACGCTCTAACAATTTCTCTTCTTATTTTCTATTGAATGTGTTCTTACCAACAGCAAGTGCTAACTTCCCCATTTAAATGTTAACTCTTTACTTTAATGAGGAACATATAAAAAAGAAAGATATAAGAAAGAGTTTTTTCTTTCTTTGTCATCATTATAACTATTATCATAACATATATCTCAAGGAATAGGCTGACAGATTTTTGGCTCTTCTTGATCTTTATTTTTGCAGTATTAAAATCACCTTTCTTATTTTTCCCTGGTTTTCTTTTTATCCTCTCTAAATGGCAGTTCATTATTTGGGACATACTTGCTCCTTGATTATATCCTGCTTAGATTTTATTTTTTAAAAATTCATTCTGAGCTTAACATAGAGTTCTTTAGTTCTTTTCAAAATCACATCAACCTCTTCAGTTAATTGTTTATTATTGATGCCTTACATTTTCATCAAGAATTTTATTATTTGACTATATTTCAACAACTTCTCAAAGACTTCTTTATTGAAATCACATGTGATTATGATCTGGTAGTTTTCATCTTTTTCTCTTTTGTAAAACCTTCCAGTATAATCCAATCCTTTTACTCGCTATGTATCAGATAATCTTTGTTCAAAAACTTTGTGTGAATCTTTTTCAGTCAATAAGGTTTTTTTCTCTAACTCACCATTAACTTAATATCCAGAATCCATACTTACAACTTCACACAAAGCTTTAAGTAGCTGATAATATAATATAATCATATATATTCATATATGTGTTTGTGATTGAGTTTTTCTATGTATGCATATTTCCATTTCTATAGCATTTACTAAAAATGAGCTGCTATATGTATAGGTTTTGCCATAAAGTTTGACAGCATGTCAGTAGGTACAGTAAATACTCCAGGGGGCTTAATTTTAACTGAAATGTGTTAGCTAGTCTCCTATAAAAAAGAGTCAAAATAATATATGTATATGTCAAGAAAGAGATTTAATAAGAGATAGTAACTCAATATTACTGTGATGGCTGAGCAATTCCATAATCTGCCTTTTGCAAGCCAAATACCCAAAGAAACAATTGTATACAGTTCCTGCTTAAGTCTGAAGATGTAAAATCAAAAGACTACAAGTAAATTCCACTTGAGCTGCAAATGCTTCCAAAGTAGGAGAATCAAAGTCTCAAGAAGAAGCAGTATGATTTTATAGTACATGAACATAGGGGAAAACAGTGTTATCATTTTGCCAAAAGAAAGTATCAATAAAACCACTCCTAAATGAAACAGTTTTAGACTTATGGATCAATGCTTTATTTCAGCCCTCCTCAGAGAAGCTTGTTTTTGCAGTAGACAGAAATTATCAGAGGCAAACAGCTAGAAATAGGCAAAGTAACAGACTTTGACAGAATAATTCCAATGTGGGGTGTCTTTATCAACTTATTCCTTTTAAAGATCAAAGACCTACACAGAAAAGGAAATAGAAAGAATGTAGGAGAAAGAGGTGAAAGATGACTTCAAGGAGATACTGTATTCCAGACACAACAGAACTGATGTACATATGAAATCCCATAAACTGTGGCAGGATGCACAAGACCTGTACATTTTCAAATCAGAAGATATTCCTGCACTGAAAGATGAAAGTTGACACCAGGTTCTACCCCAACCCAGGGGTATTGGCAAATGATACACTCCAGCATCAGTGTTGTCCAATGGAGCATCAGTATATCAACCACACTAAGGGTCAGTCCTCATTCTTAAGAATACTCAGCCAGTACAAAGCAAACTTTATAAGTGGTGTTTTTGTTTGTTTCTTTCCTTCTGTTCCTCCTCCTCTTCCTTCCTCTTTCTTCTCCTCCCCCCCTCCCTGTTTTTGTGGTGCCTGAACTCATGCACACATGTAGACGTTTTATTTTCTACCACCTTTTGTTTAACTGGTCTTTTGCTTTATTTTTTTTTGACTTCCATTTTGTGTTTTTTAAAGTTTATTTTTAAGAGTGAATGAGTTGAAGGGAGGGAAGGAGAAAGAACATAAACTTGCATTGGTATGTAAATGGAAGGATATAGGAACAGTGGAGGGGAAATTATGATCAAAATATATTATATGGACAAACAACTAAATAAAAATTTTACAAGAGTGAATAGGGGTTTTCTATCTTTAAGTCCAGAGTTTACTATTTGCTAGTGATGTGCACCACCATGACTAGAGAGGCTTTTTTTTTCTTAAAAAACTAGTTTTTTTTTTAAATTAAGTTATATATTTTTTAATTTTTCAAAATGTTTATTTTAATATTAAAAACTAGTTTCAGAGTCTTTTGCATTTAATTTTTTTTACTTTTCAGAATAATTTGTATTTGTGTTGCATATTTTTGTATTGATTCTATACTGAGAACTTTATTTCTTCTTTTAATCCTTTGCCCACTCATTTCCTAGGATATGTTCATTCAATTCATTGAACTCTTCACTGGTTCTTAATAAACATATTGAAACATCCAGTTTGTTTTTATTATTTAATGATTTTGCTGCTTAGTATTAATGCATACCCTTAAATTTATTTTACTTAATTTACATGTTTTCACATACATATTACCTTATTATTTTAAGATATTATAATTCAGATTATGAGCTACTATTTTATACATACACATGTCAACACATGTGTTGTGGGACTATGTTCTTGTACGCTGTAAACTTTTGTTACTGTAACTATTAGTTTAATAAAACTCCAATTGACCAGAAACTAACAGATAAGAAGTATTGGTTGGGCAAAAAGACAAGGAGAATTCTTGGAAGAGGAAAAGAAGTACATAAGTCAGACAGACACAAAGGAAATAAGATAAGAATGCTGCACTGAGACAAAGGTACAAAGACAAAAGATATAGATATCCAAAGTCATGTGGATATCTATAAACAAGAATTATGGATTAATTTAAGAGCTAGATAGTAATAAACCTGAACTACTGGCCCAACAGTCACTATAATATTTAACCTCCGAGTTAATTATTTTATAAGCAACTGTAGGACTGGCTAGTCAGGGCAGAGAAATTTGTGACTACACATGCTGCTCCCACATGGTTCATGTACATCCACATAGCCTAAAAAAATCTTAAAAGGGTTCTAGAATACAAAAATGGAGCCAAACAGTTTCCTAGTTGTGTCTATAAAGTTGGCTAGGGTACAAAGTGGTGTGCACACTGGATCTGCAAGATGACAGGTTCTCTAATTCTCCCAGGAGTCTTGCTACAAGCATGAGTTGCATGTGATGGATTTAAGATTTTTGTTCATACAGACAAAAGGGAACAGAGTCAAGGATGGATCTTAGTAACAGCATTTTATCAGGTGTGCTCTATTTCCTGATAAGGAGCAGAGGCACAGCTCTTTGAAGAAAGGCTTTCTGACTCAACATTAGCAACAAAAATAGTGAGGTTCTTTTAAGAGGCACTGCTACCAAACACTTGAATGAAGCTTATGAAAAGCATGTGTCTGTGCTATACCTTTGGCAGTTTGTACCTTAAAATTCCCCAGAGTTGGGATGGTAAAACATGGCTCTTGCTATAACTCTGTCATGAAGCTAAGCTCCCACACACTAAGAAGGTGGGTAGACTCAGCCTCGATAGACAATGCTTTAATCCTAGCCAGAAGGCATTTAGCAGATAAAAGATAAGGTCGGAAAAAGGCAGAGATATACAGTACAGATTCAGAAGAAAAAAAAATTTCTAAAGGAGTTATAGTATCATTAAAAATATACATAGGCTTGGAAGAGAAGAGAGACAGGATAAAGAAAGTCCTTAAAAATAAATTTTAAAAAAGGGTCATAAAAAAAGAAAATACTTAGAAAGTCTGGATTATGCATGTTATGTTGCCTTTGAACTGTTTGACTACAGAGGAAGGGCTGAGAGCTGGTAAAAGACATTTGATTATAAAAAGCTACTGGATAAATCCGACCTATATATTTTGTAAATGCCTTGTCTTCAAAACCAAATTCAAGCATATTTTATTTTGAAAGAGAAGTTTTGTTTTTATTTCCACAGAAAATAAGTTTCTGTGGATTTATTTTGGGTTAAAGAAAACAAGGTTTGGTCAAGAAAGACCCATTGAAAAACCTCAAATGCACATAGATGGCCCAGATGATTCAATATTTTAGAGCACCTTTGTTATAGTTTTCTCTAAACTCTGTATCCAAGACAGCCTGGAGGCGATTGGCTGAGATGAAGCAGCTTCACAAAATACTCCAGTCAGGACTTGACCATAATCTTGAATTTTTTCGAAATACCTAAAGTTTACCAGCATCGCCAATCAGCAGAGAGTAGTCTAGAGAACTATGCCCACATTCCCAAAAAAATGGATTATGAATGTTTTTTCTTTGTTTACAGTGTTGGTTACAAGTTGCTATAGATAATTGTGAGGGAAAAAATGTATACAAAGGAGTTTAGATTTGAGGTTCTTGTTTTCAAAAGAGAAAAAGGGGAAATGCTATGGGACTATGCTCTTATACACTGTAAATATTTGTCATTGTATGTATTAGTTTAATATGATGCTGATTAGCCAGAAGATCAGCAGACAGGAAGCACAGGCAGGGCTACCAGACATGAACATTTTGAGAAGAGGAAGAACAGAGCATATGCCAGCCAGATGCAAGAGAAGTAAGATGAGGATGCTTGCTGCACTGAAAACAAGTACCAAGCCCCTTGGCTAAACAAGGATAAGAATCATAGGTTAGTATAGGAGATTTAGTGATTAATTAGCATGAGTCAAAGGCCAAACAGTTTATAATTAACACAATTCTTTGTGTGATTATTTGTCACTAAGTGACTACAGAACTGACTGGGCAGGACAGTGACTTCTAAGTTGATTTTTAAAAAATGGGACATTATCATTTAAAATGATAAAAAGATAAAAACCCGGAATGGACATAAGCATTGTAAATCTCACTTCATTATATAAAAAGTCATAAAAATGCACAGGGTAAATACGAAAGGAAGTTCAGGGTAAATTCACCATAAAATCCTTATCAGGCAAAACAGACTTTTTAAAATTCAGATAATAAACACCATTTCTGAAAAGTGTCTTGTATTCTAGAAAGTTGATTATTTTTGTACTCTAATGACAAAGACAAAATAAGGAGATGTTGTGAAGCAAAATTCCTCCATTGTTGGTGTGTGTGTAAGCTTGTTCAGCCACTCTGGAATGCAGTATGGTTGTTTCTCAGAAAACTGGGAATCATTCTCCTCAAGGATCCAGTAATACTATTTCCGGGTGTATACCCTAAAGAAGCACGGTCACACTCCAAAGACATTAGCTCAACTATGTTCATAGCAGCATTATCCATAATAGCAAGAACCTGGAAGCAACCTAGATGCCCCTCAACCGAACAATGGATTAACAAACTGTGGTACACAATGGAGTACTACTCAGCAGTAAGAAAAAAAATGATATCCTAAAATTTGCAGGCAAATGGATAGAACTGGAGAATATCCTCCTGAGCGAGGTATCACAAACCCAGAAAGATAAGCAGGGGATGTACTCATGCATCAGTGGACAGTAAACAAACAAACAAAAAAAAAGCAAAAAGCAAAGCATGTGCAAGCTGCAAACCACAGCCACTGAACAGCTGGGGATCTGATACACCTTGGACTGGTACCTTGGATCCCTCTCCCTCTAGCGGAACACCTGACTCAGTCTTGTTGTTGGGGTGAGGAAACTGGATCTGCCAGGAGAGGATGCTAAACTAAGCCATGTTGGGACATCGGGAGGTTGGAACATCCTGCCCTTGATGGGGAGGAGATGGGGAGATGTGGAGAAGAGAGTGTGACTGGAGGGGGTGGGAGGGAGAAGGGACTTTGAGCAAGGATATACATGGATAGAAAATGTGACTTTAGGGGCTGGAGAGATGGCTCAGCAGTTAATTGCACTGACTGCACTTCCAGAGGACTGGGGTTCGGTTCCCAGCACCCACATGGCGGCTCTCGACTGTCTGTAGTTCTAGTTCCCAGTTCCAGGCAAAAGACCAAGGCAAATAAAATAAATAAAAATAAATTTTAAAAAAAGAAAATGTGACTTTACTCATAATAATAAAAAAAGATACAAAACATAGTCATGGGGGCATAAAATATAAAAATTAAAAGCAAACTTAACTTTCTTAATATAGAAATTTTAGACCCAAGAGTTATTGGCATCTACCCAAAGATTAAATCCAAAGGAGCTAACAACTGAAATTCCAAATGCAGGAACCCTCCTTGGAAACTTCTTTTCTTTGGAATAGATTTATTTTAACAGTAGTGGCATTGGCTATACAAAGGGACAGGCAGCGAATACTAGAGTAAGCTAAAACTTATTCCAGTTTAACCCGTTTAAACCTAATCCTGATTCAGCTTGCGTTTGTTAGTGTCTGATTAAATTAATCCTAAAATAGCCCCTCCTACTGAACCCTTAGTTACATTGTTTTTTTTTTTTAAATTTTTAATTTCAAAATATTTAGTTAGTGTCTGATTAAAATCAATGTATGTTAAGCAAGCCTCCTTATATCTCACCTCACATTGTCTTGGCAACAGTCTGTTTTGCTTCTACCCCTCTCTCTGGGGTAGAGACCTCTCACTATTAGAGGTCTAACAAAACCCTAAGCTATAGAACCATAGCATAGTTTGAGGTAATTTAAATTTTTGGAATGGGGAGCCTCAAGGATAATAGAGTTTGCTAACGTGTTTGTGTTTGTCTCTTTTCTCACACAACATCCCAACTAAATCCCACCTCCTTCTCCCTTCCTCCCTTCCTTACAACAACTTCCCACTTCCCTTCTCCTCCAGATCCACTCCTCCTCCACTGTTTGCCTTCAGAAAAGAGATGGCTTCCCAGTGATATTAACTGAACTCAACATAATAAGATGCAGTAAGACTAGACATATACCCTTAAATCAAGACTGCAAGAGGCAACCCAGTAGGAGAAATTAGGTTGGACAAGCCATCGACCCATCAAAAGAGTCAGGAATATCTCCACTCCCTTAGTCTAATGGAAACCCTAAGCTAAAGGACCACAGCATATCTTTAGGTAGCTCAAACCCAGCAAGTGTAAGACTTATATGGTAAACATGGGACACTTTTGAAGAAATAAATTGAAGAAGTTATAAGATGGAAAAATGTCCCACACTCATTTATCAGTAGATATAACATAGTATAAATGGCTATCCTAACAAAACAACCTAAAAATTCAATGCAATTCCAATCAAAACGTACTTCTTTATTTGCATTCAAAGGACAATTCTCAACTTCATACATAAAAACAAAAATCTCAGAAGATCTAAAACAATGCTAAACAATTAAATAACTGGTGGAGGTAGCACCTGATTTCAAATTGTACTACAGAGGTACACTAATGAAAATCCACATGATATTGGCACAAAAAAAGACTTGGTTATCAATGGAATTGAATTTTAGACCCAGAATTAAAGCCAAGCACATATGGACACCTGATTTTTGATAAAGCCAGAAATATAAACAGGGAAAAAGACAACATTTTCAAAAATAGTGCTGACCAAAGTGAAAGTCTGCATGTAAAATAATGCAAATATATTCATTTTCACCAACTTACACAAATGTCAAGTCCAAATGAAAGACCTCAACATAAGACCAAATAAACTGAACCTGATAGAAGAAAGAGGAGAGAAAGTCTTTAATGCATTGACTTAGGTGAAAACTTTCTGAATTAAACACTAATAATTTAAGCACTAAGATAAAAAATTAATAAACAGGACTTTATGAAACTGAAAAGCTTCTGAAAGGTAAAGCACATCACCAATCAAAGTGCAACCTATAGAAATAGAAGATTTTTTACCAACTTCATATCTGATAGGAGACTATTATTCAAAATATATAAAGAACTCAAGAAACTATATATCAAAAAACATAATACAATTCAAAAAGTTGGGTACCATATTGAAACAGAATTCTCAATGGAGAACCCACAAATGGCTGAGAAACATGTAAGGAAATGTTCAACATCTTTAGATATCAGGGAAATGCAGATTAAAACTACTTTAAAATTCCATTTTACACCTGTCAAAATGGCTAAGATAAATATCAAATGTGACAGCTCATACTGGCAAGGATGTGGAGCAAGGAGAACACTTGTCCATTGCCAATGGGAGTTCAAACTTATATGGCTACTATGGAAATCAATATGAAAATTCCTCAAAGAATTAGGAATCATTCTACCTCAAGACACAGCTATAAAACTATTGAAAATACTCAGAGGACACTCTGTTCCACCAAGATGATATTTGGTTAACTATGTCCACTGTGGCTTTATTCATAATAATTCAAAGTTAGCTGTTAATGAGGAAGGGTGGTTGTTGGGTTTATGTGGGGAGCATTATATGGTAGAAGATAAAAATAATCAGCATGCATTGCATACAACTATTAAACTGTCAATTATGAGTTCAATATACATTTTCTAAATAATAATTAATTTAAAAATACATGAGTAAGCAATTGTTGGAAATACACTTTTGCAAATAGCCAAATTGTCATTCTAATAGGAGATAGCCTTGAAAATAGTCCAAGATAGAAATACAAGTTTCTTAAATTTGGCATAGTAAAATCACTTAAAACAGATTAAAACTTTTTCTGAAGAATTAAAGTTAATGATCAAATGTTTTGAGACCTTGCATTTCTATTTTAAAATAGGAAATAAATACTAGTACTAAGACAATCATGCAGAAGTAAAATATGTGCAAAACAACTACATTAAAATATCAGATGCCTATCACAATGGTATCAGGAGAAGTAATGGTGAACATCATGATAACTTTGAAAACATAGCAGAGTATATTATACTTACACCTTCCCAGAAAGTACACAGAAAACAACCAGGATTTAGATTCCCTTCTGTGTTCCATCAAACTTTTAAATGAGATTATCTCAATTTCTATTCTTACAGAGTGGTGAAAATATGACCAAGTCCAAACTTTGCAAATAGCTGAACCCCGTTAACAACACAGAGAACATATTTTATATCTTCTTATGAAAGTACCTGCTATGAAATGGGACTGAGTCCATTGTTATGTGAGAAAAATGCTCAAGAAGTTGACTTAGGTCTGTGCTACCAAATACACAAATAAGAAATCAAGCCTCTCCAGGCTTGAGTGAGCATGATAGAGTGTAATCTGTGGAAAGCTAACAGTTATAGTCCTGACACAACAGGTTATGACCTAAGAAAGGAACAAAAATGAAGGATACACAAAAGCAGAGGTTTGCCCTATGTCTTCACCTCCAAGCCTTCTGGAGACTTGATGAATTTGTTTAAAAACAAAAAGGAAAGCACAGAGAAAAAGAATAGATCCTTTTCCATCTTTCTCAAATAAAATTGTTGCTTTAGAGTCAAACTAAAGTTTGGAGAAAAATCTGTCCAGAGGCATAAACATATGTTCATGGTGGTTGCCTTGGGTTTTAACTAATCAAGTAATTATTGCACAATATTGGATTTCCTCAAACTGACAAAATTAACTAAAATACTGGAGAAACTGTTTAAAATGGAAAAGGAATTTTCAAAATGGCATGCTTGAGAATTGCAGTAGGTAACAGATTTATATTCATAAATTTTACTATGGAGAAGCTCTCAGTGTGATTAGTAATCCAAGATATATTTTGCCTTCTTGCACAACCATACAGTTAAATACCATCATCCTACTACTTGTAAAAGGATAAAAATCAATATGAAATTTGATAAAGTATATCTATATTTTATGTCAGTTTTATAGTAACAGCCATTGATCAAAAATAAACTATTATCTCATATTAATATATGTGGATTGCCACTGAAAATGTTTTCTTTAAAATAAATTAATAAAAAGTTTAACTCTAATGAATTTAACAGCAGAAATAATTTCATTTTCACTTTATATAATCTTTTATTTTACATAAATGCTATAGATAAAACAGAAGAATTAATCTGGTAAATGTTGTTAATTTGGCAAAATTTCTAATCATTAAAGCCAGCTTTCAAAAGAATAAAAAAAGGAACATCTGATGCATTAATTTAATTTATCTTAATAGTGCTAATTGCCAATGAGCAATTTTGTTAATGGGATCAGTACCTGCCTTGTAAAGACAGGTCATAAAATTGAACTGGCATTCTTCAGTGTGACATGGAATTCATTCAATTAACCTCAAATTATTGACCTTTTTGTGCAAGAACTAACTCAATATACAAAAGAAGACAATTTCCTATGGGCTGTTGGAAGAGAAATACATTGTCAAAAATAGCTGAAAAATAATACTTTTATTGCAGAATAGATAGAAATGTTCTGAAGAGAAGTCTGGGGCAGTTCGGACTGAGTGGACACAAAGCCATAGAAGCAAATAGATCAGATAGACTTGCTAACATTTGGTTTCTTGATATGATAATATCTTCAGATTTTTTTTAAGCTTAAAGCTAATGACATTAATCTTCTGTATCAATTAATTTCAGGGCACATGACTATCCTTTTGTTGAGAGTAGAAAAATCTCTAGATTAATTTGCTCTCATGGTTCTCCCCTCAAAAGAATTGCCTAAATTGAGCTGAATCTGCAGTGTTACACAGTGCATTATGCGAAACAGGAAGGGGGATTAATCAGTGCAGACATTAAGTTGGTCAAAAGCATGCATTTAGGGGACAAAACTCCAAATGAAATAAGAAGAAGACTTTAGGTCTAGAATGGAAAGCTATTTGTAGATGAAGCCAGTCTTTGTTCTGATTAATTTTTTTATATGAATAAAGTAGTGATGTAAAATAGACAGCCTTTTAAGGAAGCTAGTCTGGAATTAGAAAAAGGGTAGATTTAAAACTTAGGACAATTAGATTAATTGAATATTGTCATGTTAACTATAATGTTGGATATGTTTTCTTTAAATGTTCATCTCTTCAATAAGTATTTACAGGAGTATCATGTGTTTACCAGTCTCTCAGCTGAGAAGCTGGTACTGTTGTCTCAAGTAAAGCACACAAAGTGTACACTTTTATCTAGCAAAGGGTCAAGGAGAAGAATCATCTGATATAAAGAACAAAGCAATGTTGTTGTTGTTTTTTTTTTTAGATTGTGATAACTGTCCTGATAAATGATTAAAATGATGAGAATGCAGTAGAATGATGTTCAGAGAGGATAGAGGTTTATGTGAAATGACTGGAAGCACAATCCTGGAAGCCTGCTGAGTTTGACCTTGGGAGCAGGATAGCATGGGAATCTTCAGAAAAGTACTTGTGGTCAGTAAGATAAGTGTGGGCTTAATGAGACTTTGGGTTAAGACAGGAGGAGCAGTATAATAGTTATCCCCACCCAGATACTCTAGAGATTAAATAGCAGTATGCATTTTAATAGTTGTTTGAGTTCACACGGTCAGTACAATTTGTTAGTCCAAGCATAGTCATTGTTGAGAAGAAAGTATAAATAAAATATATAAAGTGGCATTGTTTATAATTACTGTACAGTGTGAAAAGTAGAACTGAGAACAGATAGTTTTATAAGCGACATCTTTTATATTTGATTATTTTTTGGTTAAAGTTTGTTCATAAATAAGGGTCAGGGAGAATTTTTAGATATCCTGACATTGTTATAGAAAATCTGTACTTTCAATATTAGTTCATGCTATGAAATACACATGTAAAATAGTATATAGTGTAAGTTTTTATGTGTGAGAGAGATGTATGCAAGTTTCTGTGAACAATAGTGAGACTATCTATGAACTTATTGTTGAGCTTAATAGAGGACATTAAGATTAGACTTAAAATTAGATGTTTTCATGTGCTATCACTAACCTGTAGATTCAGAAAAAGCAGAAAATTATCTTCATTTCTTATTTAAATCTTGCTTTTTAAAATTTCTTGAAACCAATACATGATTAATAAATGTCCCTTACATGCATGTCTCTGTGTAAGGCTTTTGAATAAATATCAGGCTTTGTTAATGTCTATTGTATTCTGCTCAGTTGTCAGTACAAATGTAACACTAATAGCTATGTCCCTACTGGAACGGGATGAGATTTTCTTTGCTCTAGGAACAGTTATATTTTACTTACGCAGCTTAAGATTTCATAACTATTGTAGATGCTTGTCTTGTCTTTGCCATTTTATCTCTCCAATGTCATACAGATCTTTGTATTAACATCACAGACAAGTATCTTGAAAGTTCTGTGTATGGCTTGAGGGTGCTAAGTCAAGTGTAGCATGGGCTAATCAGTCACTTTTTCCCATTATCTTGGTGTGAGCAACAATAGGTAGACATTTGAATTTAAGCTCACTAATTTCCATCTAATCCTTCTCAAACTACTAAATTATTTCTCCTTAATTTATTTGTATTCCTTATTGTTTGTATTTGTCTGATGGTATAGTGGAGTGACTGTGTATCTGACATATTTTTTTAAAAGTAGTTTTTGCAAATGTGAGCCTAGTTTCTGTAGCAGACAGACTATGAACACAGGAAATAGCAGAAGGATTAGGGTTTTACTTTAAAGTTTGTGTTTTCTGATAAAAGCATCATCACATAATTACAGCTGGATATTTGTTTGTTTGTCTTTACTTTGTTGCTATTGTTTTATTTTGTGTTTTGCTCAGTCTGGGGAAAGTATCCTAATTAAAAAGAGGGTGGGAGCACTCTTAGATTTCTGTTGGAAATTTGAAAAATACACTTTGAAATAAAGTTACTATAGTATCAGCATAGAATTTCACTATATAGCCTAAGAATTATTGACATTCTTTTTTTATTTAAAATTCATCTGAAAGTTAATCCCTCATTCTTAATAGTTGGAAGCTATTCATAGCTGAAGTGTTGGTAATGCAAAGAGTCAGAGTCTCATCTTACAGCAATAACTCCATCAATTCTGAAAATTATCTCAAAATCCATGGATAAATACATATGGACTTTGGCAGCAAAGCATTGCATAAATATTCAGCACATTATGTTAGATATTTATGTTTATAAATGTACATTACATATTTAATGAAATGAGTGGGAATATCAAGGGCTCTATTAACATTTTCATTCTGCCTAATAAAAACAAGACACAAATGTGCTAGTGTAATTAACTGACTTATATTATCTTATTTTGGGAGAATAAAGGAAGAAAATGAAGCATGTATCTGTATACAAATGCAGCATATTAAAGAAGCTAAACATTTGCATATGAAACTAAAGTCCAGGGAAACAGAACACAATTCAAGAATACAGTCTACTGGCTAAAGTATAATAAAGTTGTCAGGGCAATGAGAAGTGAAGGGGAAGCTGTTTTGTAGAATAAACTCTTTGATATATCTTCTAGTTCACCTCATTGGCTTAAAGCATCATCTGGACTAGAAATTAATTTCTTCATAATATCTTTTCTCATTGTGTCTGGTTCATAGATTTTAAGCACCCATGTTCAGCTCCATGAAGCAACAAGTTTGGCATGCATTCAAGATGGTGTCCCCTGGTTTCTGCCTAGGGATGTTTGAATTTCTGCTTGGGGCTCTGCAGCTCCAGGCCTCTTCATATTGTATACTCTTTGAACACATTATTTTCCTGAGGATCTAATGCTTGTGCCCTTACAGGTGGGGTTAGCCTTGAAGAGACCATTATTGCCTCCTTTCACTCCTTGTCATCAATCAGTCTTCTGTTATTTTGTTTCTCTAACTAAGCCTTAACTACTGTGCAGCAATTACTCTGAAGAAAATAAAATCTTACCTAGATATTTTTGCTTCTTTCGTTATCACTGAGGTCATTGGAAACAGGATTACTTTGAGTTTTTAATTGCCATTTTTATTAATTAAACACCTGTTCTTATTTAAAATTATTAATTAAAATTTCCATCATTTCATGCATTCATATTTTTAGTCTATAGCGTTTTTATTCCTGTTACTTTCTCAACCCTCATTCTTTTCCACTTGAATTCTACTTCTCGATAATCATCCTTCTCCTTTGTGTCTTTTTGTATTTTTCAACCATGGAATATGACTAAGACAGTGTCTGTGAGCATAACTCAGGGTGATTTACTGGAATACGGAGAGTGTATCAGCACCTACATCACTGAAGAAAATGAAGGCTTCTTTTCCAGAACTCATTAACAAATCTTCAATGAGGGGCAAGACCTTGTGAGTCTATGGCATGCCCTCACTTAGCTAGGAGTGTAAGTCTATACAAAGGAGAAAAAACCAAGAGATCCCCTCTGGTAAGACAGGTATCAAGTCTGAGGATTTAATCATCCTGCCAGCAGAATACACTATGAGGTGACCATTGTGCCTGCAGTAAATATATATATTTTATTTTTTCTCAAATCTTGCCATTTAGCTTTCAAAATTTTAGGCAATCTATGTATATATATATATATATATATATACACACACATTTATAAATGTGTGTGTGCATGCATGTGCATATATATGTGCATGTGTGTATGTTTGTATCAAATCAGTCTCCACTTCTCTACCAATTCATTCTTATCCCTCATGACTTCTCTTTTATACTATAATCTCTCTCTCTCCCTCCCCTCCCTGTCTCTCTATATCTAGTCACTAAGCCCATTTAGGCAAATTGCAGCAAAGATAGTCTTTCAAGACCCATACTGCTGAAAAAAATAAAGACTGACTGTATCTCCCTCATCATTCATCCGTTGACAATAACACGTGAGCCAAGAGTGGGACTTCATGATATCCTTCGATATCCATCCTGGGGCTTCTACTAACTTAATCTTGTGCATGTCTTGTACATACACAACAACTCACTGTGAATTATATGTGCAACTGTTCTGCCATGTTCAGTAATTTAAGTACATTAACTATCTGTGGCTCTCAACAATATTTCTGTCTACTTTGGACATTATCCCTGACTCTTTGGGAATAAATTATGATATAGATGTCCCATTTAGAGCTGAGCACTCCACAGCCTAATTATCTACATGTTTAAACTTGAGATATTCACTAATATTGAGTATAAATCAAAGAACTTAGGAATCAGCTTATTATGTGTATATATAAGAGAATAATCATACTAGATTCTCCCCTATGATGTGCGATTTAACCAACAATGAGTTTCTGGCCCAGTTAATGACACTAGACGTGAGTTTCATCATTTATAGTCAGCCTTAAGTCTATTCAGAAAGGAGTTGCTACTCTTTAACATTAGTAATTTTTTTAATGTTAGATTATTGTTATTATACCTCTCAAGGTTTTTAACGGTCTCTTAATAACTGAAGACTTTTCTTCTGTAGTAACATGTATAGTCACTTCAAACATTACAAAAGGTAGTCAGTGGGTATATAGTTTCTAAATGGATACCAGCTAGATTTCTCTGTGTCCTATGACTCAGATTATCTGCAGTGGTTGGGTTTTATAAACCAGTTCTTGAGAATAACTAATAGCAGTGACAATAACCTATAACGTTTCTTGGGTTTGGAGGTCTTGGACTCTACTGTTGAACTCAAAAGAGCTACCTCATACTTTGTACTGGGCTTTTCCTTTAATAGCCTATGGTATCTGTGAAAGGTTGGGTACTCCATTATAGGATAACTACATTTAAATCTGTTTATAAAGTTATCTGTGTTTTAAGAAGCTTCCACAGTAACAGCTTTCATATGACATATTTCAAGACTTTTTAGTGTTAGATTTCCCTCCATATATTATCTCCACTACCTTGAACTGTTCCTTTTCCATTATTTCTCCTTCATACCACCTTCAATCAATCCCCTTTTCTTGAACTCCTCATGGCTTCTTACTTATTTCATGACTTTATATATACTCCAATTTAAGCACGAGAATACATATTATAAAATCTCAAGAGATCAAGCCACAGCAATATACATCTAAGGTGCCCTATAGTGTGAGTGTGTGTATAATAATAATAATTTAAAAAGAAGAGGTCATGGATTTGAAATAGAGTGGTAAAACACGGAAGAGTTGGAAGGAGAAGAGGGGGGAAATATGTAAATATAGTACTAAGGCCCAAATTTTTCAAAAAGTGTAAATAAAAGCAAAACCATACACCTAAAGATTGAAAGCTATCAACCAAATGTAAAAGAGAACATGCAACATTCCTTCTGGGTGTGAGATGCCTCACTCAGAATGACTTATTTCCAGCTTTATTCATTCATCTGTGGATGTTATAACTGTGCTTTATAGCTGAATGTTCCATTGGAAATTTGTAGCAGTTTTTCATTATCCATTGTCAGCTGATGGACAACTTTGTTGTTTTTATCTCCTGGCTCTGTGAATATAGCAGCAATGAACACGGATGAGCAAGTGTATCTGTAGTAAATCTGGGATTATGACAGGTCAATCATCTGATGGATTCACTTGTATCTTTCTAAAAAAAAGCTCTACATTGATCAGTTATGTAGTTTGTAAAATTTTCAACTTAATGTAGTGTTGTGTTAAATATGCTGAGTATAGGTAAATAAAATAACATGAAAATATGTACATAATCTAATATTATAAGAACTAAAACTGTGTGTGAAAAGGTGAATAAAGCAAAAGAAACACAAAGAAGAAATGCAAGAAAGAGGGAAGGAAGGGACAGAGAAAGGGAAAGAGGAGAAAAACTTAGTAAGTAGCTCAATACAGTTAGAAATATTATCTCCAGTGATTACTATGTATTGTTGTTTATTTAGACATTCAGAGAATCATTTTTATGCATTTATTTATGATCTTTTTAAGTAAGTCTCTTAGTAATAAAAATAAACAAATATTTTATTCTAAGTTATTCCCTTCAAAATTGGTTTTCTAAGAAACTATCTGCACAGCAAAATTATTCTGAAAATAATGATCCACAGTAGAAATAGTTATTAATTTTCTTTCTCGGACACACAAACATACACATATGTATACTTGTATATAAATATACCCCCTGACACACACACAAACAATCAGCAATATGATAATAGATTTCTCAGAAGTGAGTTTAGTATTTGGATATCCAGTATTACCAACAGACTATCATTGAAATCCTACTTTTAAGAGTTAAGCACTTATTTCAACTGTCAATAAGGCACATAGGATTCCTTCCTGATAAGACTTTCTGGAGGGCTCACACTCTCCTGAAGAACATCTGTAGCCTGTCATTTGTTAAGCCCCACAAAACACTGGTAACAGTCTTCCATACAATCCATTGGAACTCCAATGAATTTTTGATCAGACATTGAGGGGACTGAAGAATTATTGTGAAGTCCTGTGCTCGATTTCCTTTGCTGACCATCATTTGGGGTGGGTGATCTGAACTGCTCAGAAGGCATTTTTTGAGCCTTTTCTCCTAGTCACCACCTGCCTGCAACCCTTCATCATACAATTTATCATTTGTTAAATCTGACCTAAGGCTTCTAACTGCTTTTCTGTGTCTTGGGATAATTAACTGTCTGGAAAGAGTCAGATGAGCGTTTGACTTCTTACATAACACATGTGTGTTTACTCTGCAATTAACTCCATGCTTAAGCCATTCCTCTCACTGAGATCAGCAATCCTGATTATATCTTCTTGTTTAATTAGTGTGCTGTTTGGCATAGATTAAAAAGAAATAGACGCAATCATTACTTCAGGCTTCCTCATTGATGTTTGGTAAGGAAGAAATACTCTGGGGCAATAATATAATTGCAGAAAACTCTAATCATAATATTTTACCTGGCTTCTTTTTATTGTTTCATTTCAGAAGTTGTCTCCTTCACTGGCAGATGCAGCTTCAGGAAACCAAACAAAAAGATTTGACTCACATAACAAAAGTTTGGGGAGCAGACAAAGAACACACAATGCAAAGAAATGTCAGGTCTCTAGCTATCAATGTATAGAATACAAAACCTTTAATTAAATTTTTTTTAAAAAATATATTTAGTTTAAACATTTCACAACTTGATAAATGTAGATATCAAAATGTATTCATTTTTAAATTACACTTTATAAATTAAAAAGCTTTTAGATAAGACTTTTTTAACTCACTTATGTAGCAATCTAAGATAAAGTTATGATTAGAAAGCCCGAGTTTACAATTTTGCTTCAGGTCTATCAAAGCCATTTTTTGCTAGATAATCATTCATCTAGGCTTTTGTGTGGTAATTTAGTTGTATGCCCTCTCTTGTTCTTATAGAAGCATTTGTTTATCCTGTGTTCTTGACATATGCTTTATCTGAACTTCCCATATTAGAGAAATAGCTGGTGTACTGGGGTCAGTAAGGTTTTATATTGTAGACCCCAGTGAAACAAAAGCATAGCTTATGAAACATAGTCATACACACTTGCATGGGGACACTGGAGGCTAACAAATTATGATCACCCTGGCAGCTGGTGTCACTTAAGGACTCTAGTTTCTGATGATAAAGCACAAGCTTATCACTATGCTGACAACAGCAAACCACCTTGGCCCTCAGCTTCTGTCTTTCCAGTTTGAAACCTAGTAAGCCACATGGAATTTAACAGTGTCATAAAGCATTTTTTTCTAAGCAGATTTTAAGAAAAGTCTAGGACTGAAGCTAGTAGAAGCTTACATATTGTTGGCAACCAAATTATTTCTTACCTTTATGGTCTCTTCATCTCTGTGCTGTAGAAAGAAGAAACAAAAACAGGATGGCGATACCATCCATTTCTGCCTTACCATTTGTTATGAAGGAGCAAAAAGAAGCAGAGTTTTGAACTTAATAAAGAGAATGGGGTTTCACATTTAGTTTGTCATTTTAGAATATACATATATGATATTTTTTAAAGTGTGTTTATTGTTTTTACTTTGATTGAAGAAAAACTTAAGTCTGTAATATAAAGAAAACACAATTTTAGAGACTCATTTTTAGGCCTGAGGATATAGTTCTTTGCCATAGTACTTATCTAGTAGGCAAAAGGTCCTGGGTTCAAAAGCAAATGATATTACCTTAAAATGGGGCTCTAGTCATGTGGATGTGGTCCAAAGAATAAAAGAGCTGTTGCATGAGATTGAGAACCTGAATTTGATTCTTCAGACCCCATGCAAGAGGAGTGTTATGGCTGGACAATCACTTACAGTGCAGAAAGGATAAGAGACAATGAATAAAGCTAAAAATGCTTTATTTTTTTATGCCCAATGATAAAGCTAAAAAGTAAAAATTTTAATATGAGACTAAAGAAATGCAGCTTTCTTATGGAGCTATGTACATCTTTAATAATTGATAAGATATATGAAATGTGACACAAAAGTCATTGTGGTCTATGGCCTAGCTCAAGTAAGACTATATCTTAAAGAAATAAGGCAGGAAGTTATAAAGCAGGACATATTCATGTGCATAAACTACATATATGTGACATACATACACAAAAATAAACACATGCAAAATAACATACACACATACACAAACCTACACAAAATAAACACAAACACACTTAGAAACATATAGCTGTGTTTCATGTTTGTACAATATTTTTCAATTGATGATTCTTGCTTCTCAAATATAAATTACAGGACAACCAGACTGACAAAATAATGAAATAAACACATTTTGGGGGCAATTAATCTGTGACATAGAAGATCATTAATATCAAATTTTAGGAAATATCAAAACCAGCAAGCTGTGTATTCAGTGTTCAATGCAAATCAGGTAGATAGTAAACTGAACACATAGTTCAAATATCTGTTTAAGACAGAGTGTGTGTGACTAAAGACTTAAAACTAATTTTAAAGTAAACTTATAAAAAATATTTTCTTTTTAATATGAGTACAATGCTCTAAAACATAACAACAACATGAGAGCTCAATTTTTATACATCAATCTTTATTAGGTGATATGTAAAATGTGACTGTGGTACTATAAGAAAATCCATCTACAAATCCCCCTTCTTCATATTGTGAAATATTTTGCTTTAGTTATTGTTTAGTATTATATTTCATACATATGTGATATTACTAAAATGTTACAGCTACCCACCTACTTTTATGTAGTTTCACATTAGCATTTTAAAATTAGTTTTTAGCTTTACATGTACATTAGGCACAACAGAATGAGAATCAATACCAAATACATAGATATTTTATGTGTTTGCATTTACGTAGACTACAGCATTTATTAATCTAAGTTAATCCATTATTAAAGTGATGGAATAGTCTTATAAAAATATTTCACACACCAGAAATATTTCCAACCCTTAAAGGAGGGAACGTCAAAGAAAGAATAAAGACATCTGTAATCAAATGACATCAGTCTATTCTAATGGGAAATGGGATTTTTGCATTTCAAAAGGCATGCTATCAATGCATTCCTTAATTTACCCTTTCTCTTGAGTTATTTCTCTCACATTATGGGCTTTTTGCTTTTTTTACTCTGAATATTAACTGTTTTCTCTTTTCCTAGTCTACAAAAGACTCTCCAACAATTATGATATAGATTAGTTAAAAGTGTACCAAACAAAGCAAATCTGTTTGGAAACAGACATCTACAGACAATAACAAGTTTGGTTTGATTTTTGGTTTTGTTTTTAAATCTTCATCAAAATAACCATTAAATCTTTCTAAGCCAAAATAATAAAGTAAAATAAAATAAAATAAAACGCTAAGACTGGATAATCCATCATGTAAAGACTTCCCTGAATCTTTTGTCCACAAGTATTTAATTGACTATGGAAATTACTAAGATTTTTGGCAAAGATCCTTGCTCTTTAAAGCAAACCCACCTGAGATAATGGGCACATAATCCCATTGGGTTAGTAGGACCTGTGGGTCTATCCACACAGATCCATATTAATTTAAGGCTGAGCAAATAAGTAAAACTTCCATTGAATTTCAACACATACCAATTTAACTTTATGTTCATCCTTCTCAAGGAAACAGAAACCAAATTATACCACCAAGAACACTATATGAGTTCTACGGTCTTCTTAAATGATTCTCAGCTTTTAATCAAAACCACTCAGAATGCAGGAAGATAAGACATGACTTACAAGATTCAATAAAAGTAAACAATAAAACCTGACCCGCGGGGCAGAAGCAGATATAAATGCTAACGCCACATGCTTTAGAAAATGATTTACAGTCATGAAATTAAAAGTTAAGAAAGAATGGCAAAACAAAACATAAATGAGTTTCTTCTCTGTTTGAGAGAAGAATGTGAAGCAGAGTCAGTATTATATAAAAGGAATCAATGCACATGTTCAAGTGTGACAAAAACTAGCTGGAATTTGTTTCTAAATCCTAAGGAAGAAATAAAAACTCACATTACATTAGAACAGAATTGCTGAAAACCAAAGATTAAAGGAAACCCTTAAAATGGAGCAAGTAGCATGGAATGTGGTTATTACTACTGAATATAGATGATGCTACTCAGAAATAATTTCTCAACAACAAAAAAATAAAATGAAATGCAAATTACACCAGCCTGGTATATTCATTTTTGACATAATTATTAAATAATTCACATTACAATGGAGTGATATATCAATTAGAAACATCCATGTTGAAATAAAATAAAGTTTGGTGGCAAAAAGTTACTATAGTAATTTAGATGTTGAGTGTTTTAAGAAGATGTAGCCATCAGTAAAATGATTTGGAAGTGACAGACACTTTCAAAATTAGGCTCCTCTTAAGATCCATTTATCTATAGGGAAATCACACCTAGTATTGGAGATATAGCCACAGATTAGTAGGACCAGTGAATCCATGTATCTTGGAGGAGTATCTACACCTACTGCTTTACTAAACTGGAAGAATACCTATCTGCATTCTTAATATTTTTTCTATTTCTTTTTTTTTTTTTTTTTTTTTTTTTTTTTTTTTTTTTTTTTTTTTTTTTTTTTTTTTTTTTTTTTTTTTTTTTTTTTTTTTTAAAAACTTTATTTATTCGTTATTTATTTATTTGCCTTGGTGTTTGCCTGGAACTGGAACTACAGACAGTTGTTAGCTGCCATGTGGGTGCTGGGAATCGAACCCGGGTCCTCTGGAAGAGCAGACGGTGCTCTTAACCGCTGAGCCATCTCTCCAGCCCCTAC
>PVIH01017070.1:0-43244 GCA_004025045.1 Sigmodon hispidus
AGTCAGACCCAGTGTGAGGAGTATGGTCCCGAGTGCCAGCAATAAGTTAGGGTCAGCCTTGATCCCGATGTTAGAGTCAGACCCAGTGTGAGGAGTATGGTCCCGAGTGCCAGCAATAAGTTAAGGTCAGCCTTGATCCCGATGTTAGAGTCAGACCCAGTGTGAGGAGTATGGTCCCGAGTGCCAGCAATAAGTTAGGGTCAGCCTTGATCCCGATGTTAGAGTCAGACCCAGTGTGAGGAGTATGGTCCCGAGTGCCAGCAATAAGTTAGGGTCAGCCTTGATCCCGATGTTAGAGTCAGACCCAGTGTGAGGAGTATGGTCCCGAGTGCCAGTAATAAGTTAGAGTCAGCCTTGATCCTGATGTTAGAGTCAGACCCAGTGTGAGGAGTATGGTCCCGAAAGCCAGTAATAAGTTAGAGTCAGCCTTGATCCTGATGTTAGGAGTCCCACAGAAGGACCGTGTTTGATTCTGTGAATAAAGTTAATTCTTACTAGATCCTTTCCTCCCTCCACCCCATCAGTGCTGGGGGCAGAATCTAGGGCCTTCTGCGGGTTAGGTCAGCACTCTACATGAAGCCCTTAGCCTCAGCCACATTTCTGGGAGACGTTATGAAACCAGACATAAGAGCTCCAAGATATCAGAGGTTAGAAAGAGTCGCAGTGGGGCTGAGGGCTCAGTGCTTGCATAGTGTGTGCAAGGCTGTGGGTTCTGTTACCAGCACTTCTGTACAGCACCAGCAGCAGAGGTCCCCAGGGAACCACTCGCTGTGCTGACTCATTGGAGTGGCTGGTCTACACAGGCACATACCCCACCAGTGATTGGCTTATGAAGGATTTAGGTTTTGAATTTCAATATTCTGATCTCTACTCTTTAATTTTGAAGCATTTTAAATGCATGCAAACTAGCAGCAGATGTCAATGTTTCCATTTTCTGCTTAATTTTAATTATAACTTTTTTGCAGAGGAAGGCATAGCCTGCCATGAATATCTCCATGTTTTATTGTAGTGCACACTGCTGGCAGAGCTTACTCTTATCCCCCACACAGAGTGGTGCTGGGCTCTCCCAGAAAAAAATTTCAAGATTGTAGCAAAAAAGTCAAGAATTTATGATTTTATTTTCTGTGGTAGTGATAAGCTTTCAAAGATGTATCCTTTTATTATCTGATAAATAAGCATAAAACAGTAAGAACATTTTAAAATTAGGGTCTTCAGTTCTTGATCAATCATTGGAGTATTCTGGACTGGATTTGCTATTATAAGCAGATAAAAACTTTCCTGCATTTGCCCCCTAACCAAATGTTAATTTTGAAGTTTCCAGAAACATGTTTCCCATGCATTTGGTAATGCTTCCGGGGACCCTGGAGCTTTGTGATTAACCCTACTGGTATCTTTTGTCATTCTGACCTGCTCTGCTCATCCTATTCTCCAAGAGAAAGGAGGAGAAAGAGAGCCTTGGCCATGTCATCCTTTCCATCTGGGAGCTCTTTTGGCAAGAAGTGGGATGATGCTGCAGACTTCTGCTCAGTTTTCATTTGTCAGAACCAGAGGCTCTAGACCAGTCACTGGGAGCATGAGTGATGGAGAGGCTGACTTGTCCTGGAGCTAGCTTAGGTTTCTGCACATCTGCCACAACAAATGAGCAATTGTGGTGAAGAACTGAGAGACGGATGGGAGCAGGTACTGTCTGTCTTACCTGCTGGCTAAGGACACGGTGTACCAGACACATTTAGAAGTCTTGGAACTTGGAGTTCCCTTGATTCCTGATTCCCAGAACAAATTATGGACCATGTTTTTGAGAGTCTTTTTTCGGACACTTTTATCTAGCCAGACTGTCATTTTCCAGGTGACTCCGATATTAGGGCAATAAATACTCTGCTTTAGAGTCTTCCTTACCACTAATTATATGCTAGAAAAGTGAAAACTTGGTTATAATACTTAACTTGACAACTGAAAAGTGCTTAATGAATTTGTATTTTTTAAAAGATTTATTTGTAGATATCTAGAAGTTTTATTTGGTTTTACTGATAATGGAAACACTGTGAGGATGATGCATTTTCCCATGTATTGGCAATGATCCGAGCAGTACAGGTGAATCCTCAGTGAGTTCACAGGTGAATGGGAAGTGAGCTCACAGATGTTAGCAGTGAGCTCACAGGTGTTGGCAGTGAGTTCACAGGTGAATGGGAAGTGAGCTCACAGGTGTTGGCAGTGAGCTCACAGGTGTTGGCAGTGAGCTCACAGATGAATGGGCAGTGAGCTCACAGGTGTTGGCAGTGAGCTCACAGGTGAATGGGCAGTGAGCTCACAGGTGAATGGGCAGTGAGCTCACAGGTGAATGAGCAGTGAGCTCACAGGTGAATGGGCAGTGAGCTCACAGATGTTGGCAGTGAGCTCACAGATGTTGGCAGTGAGCTCACAGATGTTGACAGTGAGCTCACAGATGTTGGTAGTGAGCTCACAGGTGAATGGGCAGTGAGCTCACAAATGTTGACAGTGAGCTCACAGATGTTGGCAGTGAGCTCACAGGTGTTGGCAGTGAGCACACAGGTGTTGGCAGTGAGAAGCACAGGTGACTTTAGTTTTAAGTACACACTGCTCTGCAGAACCAGATCATTTGAGGAATTTCTTTGATGCTCCCACTGTTCTTAACTCTTTTCCAGTTATGTGTGTAGTTAACATCCTTTGATGCTCAGAAGATCATTTTATTTGCTTATTGTTGGTGTCTTTCTAAATTGTAACTTTCATGAAAGACATTCATCATCCTTCAGTTTTATGACCCTCTGGGAAGAATTGAAACATGATATTTATTAAATTATGGTAGTGTAACTAGTGTTAGTTCCCTTCTTTTTATTTTTGGTACATACCTTGATTTCATCTGTTACTTGACACCAAATGCCATGTTTAAAGACAGATTTTTCTTTGAAACCTGTGACCCAATAGTACTGCCTTCTGTGCCATTTTTGTTTTAATTTTGTTAGATAAAATTTTGTGAAATATTTAATTTTTTTAGTCTTTTTGATATATCTTGAAAGCATTATGTTGCATTTTGTGGTTGTGTTTTTATTATAAACTGAGGTTGTGTTAGTAGGATTTGCTGTCTTTGTTTCAGAGTAGCCTTGACTTTGCTACATACATAGATGAGGCTGTATTTGAGCTCATGGCAGTTCTTGCTCCAGCCTCCTCAAGTCTTGGGATTGCTGGTGTCTACCATCATAACTGTCTTAGCTATGAATTGTTGACCATGACTTCTTTTCTTTTATATTTTTATATGATTAGGATTTTGGACCTTGTTCCCTATTTCTAACTTCATTTTTCTGTCTGCTCCATTGCAGAATGCCTCTGGTGCACTGTAGTGCATGTTCTTTTCATACCAGACTGTAGCTATAGTTGGAGCTTCACGATTCAGTAGGATCATTTTCCCTGGGAAGCCATTCTTGGCTTTTTGTCAATTTCAAGTGCTTGTCTTGTGCATTTTGGGTATGTATTTCTGGTTGCCTGCTTGTTACCAGAGTCCTCTTCTCCCTAGTGTGTGTAGAGAGGCCAGAGGTCAATGTTGAGTGGCTCCCTTAGTTGTTCTTTCCCTTAATTTTTGAGGCAGTTTCTCTCAGTGAACTCAGAGCTCACTGGTTGGCTACCCGGAACATCCACTGAATTCACAGGCGCGTCTCCCTCAGTGTTAGGGATACAGTTGTGTGTCACCATACCTGCCTTTTACATGGGTGCCAGGCATTTGAACTCAGGTGTTCATGTTGGCACAGTCACCGGTTAGTTACCCACTGAGCCATCCCTCAGTACAAACTGCTTCTCACCCTCACTGGCACACAGTAAGGATGCAATAAATATTAACTCAGATCTTTTCACTTTATCCCAGTCCCTCCTCACTCAGTGCTAGGGATCAAACCCAGAACTCTTAAATACTATTCAAGTACCTAGCCATGAGGCCATACCCCCTTAGCTTATGATTTTTATTTTCATATAGAAGTTTGAGGTTTGTCTTAGTTTCTATTGCTGTGAAGAAACACATGTGAAAGAAATCATTTAATTGAGGCTTTTCTTAGAGTTTCAGAGGCTTAGTCCATTATCATCGAGGCAGGGAGCATGGTGGCTCACATTGTGCTGGTGTAGTACCTGAGTGCTACATCCTGATCTACAGGAGGGAGGGAGGGAGGAGGGGGCAGGCTGGGCCTGGCTTGGGCTCCTGAAGCCCCAAAGCCCACACCCCAGTGACACACTTTCTCTAACAAGGCCTCACCTTTCAAAGAGCTCCTCTCTGATGAGCAAGCATTCAAACGTGTGAGCCTATGAGGCCGTTCTTAGTCAACCCACCACGAAGTTGGAGGTGCAGCTAAGCAGTTGAGCACTTGCCTGTCATGTAGCAGGTCCTGGGATCTGCTTCATAAAGAAGAGCGTAAGGAGCATGTGATGCAGACCTACTTTGCTCTACTCTGGGTGTTTTGTTTTCTCTTTCCTCCCTCACGCTTGTTGTCAGCTCTTGTTCTCGGCAGCTCCTTTTCTTTTATTCTTTCTCACTTGCTGTAGTATTTACTTGATTCTTAAGTAGACACAAGTTGTTTTCGTAAGAATTATCAGCACCTTTCCCTCCCTCTGTCCCTTGGGTAGTATTTCCCTCTTGCCCTCTGCCTCTTGCTCTCTTGTCTCCCTGGAAAGAATACTCAGGTTTCAGGTCATAAAACTTATTAGAATTACATGCTGGTGAGGAATGTTACTTGTTTTCTGTTTATGTCTTATTGTTTGGAGTTTCTGTTTACGAGGGTTCAGTTTTGTCCTGGGGCTTTTCGTTTTCTTATTCCACTCTGTTTGCATGCTGCTGTGACTTTTGTCTTATGTGATTAACAGGTGCAAATGTTACTCTTGTTTGACTTCTCATGTCTCTTGACCTTGGACATCTATTCAAAGGGGAGCTGTTTCTTGTGTCTGATGTAATTATAGAGATCCTGAGTCTGGTTTTGGGAAGGAGATTCCCAAACCAAGATTCATCTACTTGGTGACTTTGCTGAAAATTCTTGAGCTAATTTGATACCCAAGCCAAAGTTCACTGCATTTCCAAAAAGTGATTCTCCACCCCTTCTATTGGAGTAGCCATTGAGTACAGTCCAGTCTGTAGCAGACTTTATTCCCTAGGGTTAGTGCACACGGTACTTCCTGGAGTAGAGATACTTCTTTTGCTGTCCAGCAAATTCCTTGTCATTGTATATAGTACCCATGCAGAAAGGCTTTGGCATGCTTTTACAAAACTCTGTAGAGTATGTGATTTGCTGCATGTTATTTCCAAAGTAATTATGCCCTTCTGGAAAATTTCTTTATAACAAAATATTTATAAAGAAGGAAACATTTTCTTTCTCAAAACCAACTTTCCATTTCCTCCCATTTCTCTAAAATTTTTTAATTTTTTACATATTGCTTTGTGAGTTTTCTTGCATAGATGTGTTTATTGAGTAGAGCTTAGCTATTTTTAAAGTTAATGGTGTATCTTAAATTTTGTCCTGTTAACTACCAGCCAGCTCATAATGTAATAAAAATGGAGGAAAATATCATTTTGAACATATATATCATCTAACTTGGAAATTTATAAAATTTTAACTCAAGCAAGATTTTAGTAGCAGGACTAGATAGGAATGAAGTTAAGAGACCACTAAGTATGTAGTATATCGCAGCGGTGTATTAGAAAAGGTGATTCCATAGTCAGTCCCATCAATAAAATATAATAATGTACCCTGTAATAAGCATAGCATAGAATATACATTGGCTTTATGCCTTGTTTTGCATTTTAGACGGCTCTTCCTCTGCAGCCTAGGCTGTCCTACTCATGGTACCCTTGTCCCAGCCTCCCTGATGCTGCCATACAGGTGTATGTCACTAGGCCATACAGGTGTGTGTCCCTAGGTCTAGTTACAGCTGGGTTAATCTGGTACTGAACAGAAACTTCAACATTTAAAAACATCCACTGTTGTGAGTTATTGTTTTATATTGTATAGGCTCTAGAGAAATAAAATTTGCCTGAAGATCAGAGGACAGAGTCAGCCACAGAGTTAGCCATAAAGGTCAGGAAGTGGTGGCACCTGCCTTTAACCTTAGCACGCTCCAGGCAGAGGCAGAGATCCTCTGAGTTCAAGACCACAGTGGGCTATGTGAGATTGATCCAGTTCAGGAGAAACAGAGCCAGGTGATGGTGGCATGCACCCTTAACCCAGCACTAGGACGTTTAAAACAAAGTCATATGGCTGGGCAGGGAAAAGTGTATAAGACAGGAGGAGACAAGTTTCACCCTTCCCGTTTTGGCCTGCCCTTCCCTTTCCTTCCCCTGTTCAGTCTGAGGGTTCCTGGAGACAGGATCTACCCTTCGGCATGAGGACTTGGCTGGGTGAGAAATGGCTGTGGCTTGTTCCTTTGTCCCTCTGATCTCTCAGCATTTCCCCAGTATCTGGCTCTGGATTTTTATTATAAGACTAACTGGGATTTGTGCAATACACTGCTCCTTAAATTAATTTATAAAATGATGCTATTAAAGGCTAAAGTACTACAACAAAGGGAATTTTTTAAGAAACAGACAGAATGATTCTAAAATTAATTGAAAATGCCCGAAGGGGTCAGTAGGGTTTGTTATTATGTTGTCACATTGGACTGGCATGGCACTGGCACCCACACACAGAGAGAGACTGCCAGACAGAGACTTGGTCTTGACATTGTGATTATTATGTCGGTAATTACAAAGTACTACTGACTGCAAGAAATAGTTGTAGGACAATGTGAGAATTAAAGGCATCATTTTGAAGAGAAACATTTAAACTTAGAGAGGAAAATGTGTGTAGTACAGGAAAATAGGAGGTTTTCTAAAGAATGTGTAGAAAGACCAAACTACAAATTTGACCTTTTCAGAAGTTTCATGTGAGTCTGGGGATAAACACTCATTTGGTGGAGTGCTTGCCTGCCATGGACAGAGCCCCGTGTTTGGTCCCTAGCACTTGCGTAAATCAGATATGCTGGCTTGTGGCTATGGTGTTATCATTCAGGAGGTAGAGGCAGGAGGATCAGCCATTTAAGGCCACTCTGGATTGCATGGCTGGTTTGAGGCCACCTTCGAGTATTTAAGACCTTCTCTCTTTAAAAAAAAAAAGACAAAAATTCAAGTTGGAAGTACAAGTTAAACAACAGAGCTGGCGCCCATGGGGCATGCTGTGTTAGGGGTGGCAAGAGGCTGGTGGCATCTCAACAGTCTCTGGGCAGGTAGCCCGCGTTCTCATAGTGGGTTTCCATGGTGCTTGTTGGGTGCCTTGTATTTGCAGCAGCCACCGGTGATCACCAAGTCACTCACTCACCCCATTGCAGGAAGAGATGGTGGGTCTACTACAGAAGGTGGAGACATAGAGAAGCCTGTATTCATTCAGACCATGAGCTTCGTGCTCTGGATGAAGCTAAGCAACTGGCAAAGAGGAAAGCTGACCTTTATGATGATGACCAAGATGAGCAGGGCATTATGCTTGCACAAGATTTAGAAGATATGTGGAAACAGGCATTCCTACAGCTCAGACCTGGAGCTCGAGTAATAGAAGCTGATAAAAATTACGACTGAATCTCCTTGAGCCATAAGCTAGACAGGAATCTTGTCCTCGTAGTAAAAGAGAAGCTTGGGGATCAGGATTTTTGGATGCCCCCTCAAGAAGACTGGTAGCCTGGGGAGACCCTCTGAGGGACACCTGAACGAATTCTGGCCACACTCTCAGAATACAACATGGAAGCCAGTTCCTAGGGAATGCTCCTTGTGGCCACTGCAAGTTCAAACTCTCTAAGGCAATTCAGACAGTGACATTGGGGTCAAAGTCTTCTTCTTCAAAGCTCTGTTGCTCACAGGAGACTTGCCATATGTTGGGAAGAAGGCCCATCAAGAAACAAATTCTGATTCTTTGCCAAGATCATATCAATGAGGCAGCAAGATGACATTCTGTATTTTCCTATTGGCAACAGCTTAGGGGTGGAGTTGGGAGAGACTCTGTGGTATGTGCAGTGCTGTGTGTAACCATAATTTATACACTTGAGTGGGCAGTTTGATTTTTTTTTCTTTTGGTGGGGTTTGGGCATTGAACACGAGGCATCACATGTAACAGACAAAGGCTGTGTTCTAGATGTGTCTCTGGTCTCAGCTAGATATTCTCTAATGATGTTGGAAGATGCTCTGCCTTGCTGAGGGGCTTTGCCCATGCTCCTGAAAATGCTGGAAGAAGTATTCCTTCTGTCACTGTTGATAGTAACAGAAAAGAGGAAATAACGCAGCCATCACTTAGCAGGTCCTCCCTACTTTCCACTCTTTCTACTCAGTCTTTAAGCATCTGGAAGCTTTTAGGAAGGGTCTGCAGCATTATGTAGCAATGACAATTGATCATAAAGAGTCTCACATGGCAGAAGACACTTAAAGAAGGCAGTGTTCTGAGTGACAGCCACTCTGATTGCTATTATGTCCCTGCTGTGTGCATGGAGAGAAGGAGGGGCATCCCAAGAGGGAATTCTCTGGAGACGTTGCCATTTTAGCTGTATCTCTGACCTTTTATTTCTTTATTATTTGTAACAAGTCTGACATTTTTATATATGGACATTTATTAAGTCTGGATGATGGATGTTTACATGTTTGCACATTTCATAATTAAAACATTTCCCTACAGCATAGCATGGCAGTCTCCAACCAGATTCATTGGACAGGACACTTAGTCATTTCCTTCTCTCCTTGAGCCACTAAATGTCACTCCTGAATTTTTCTTTTCTGCTTGAAGACTGAGGGTCACAAACCCCAGGGCTCCTGGGCCACTTCTAAGTTAACAGGCTTCTCCCTAGAGAATGATTCTCTTCTCTGTCTGTCATTGTTACTGACAATGACAAAAGATAAAAATATTCAAGGTCAGGTAAAAGGGAAAGAAATTGGAGACTAGGATTATCACAGTTTTGGTCAGTAGAGAGAGTGGGTTCAGAGATTGCAGAAGGCTCTGACTTCCCTACACTCACAGGATTGGAGGGCCCAGTCTCTGGGAAGATGGCACTGAGGTGGAGTGGATCATAGGTAAGTGCTGGGCTCTCTTTCTCATGTGAACATGATCCTCTGATCATGGAGCTTACTTCCTGGAATTCTGGACTAGACCTTTCTCTAGAGAGATGTGGGCTTTTGTAGAATATTATTTTAAGATGTTTTATGTTTGTTTATGCTGTGGAATTTTTTTGAATGATGCAAAGATATGTTGCATTTTTTTAAATATTTATTTTTATCTTATGTGAATTGGTGTTTTGCCTGCATGTATAACTGTGTGAGGGTGTCAGATCTTGGAATTACAGACAGTTGTTAGCTGCCATGTGGATGCTGGGAATTGAACTCAGGTCCTCTGGAAGAACAGTCAGTGTTCTTAACTGCTGAGACATCTCCAGCCCGATATGTTGCATTTTTTTATGTTGCATTTGTTTAGCTCTGTGAAGCTGTGTTACTGTGCCTGCCTAAAACACCTGATTGGTCTAATAAAGAGCTGAACGGCCAATAGCAAGGCAGAAGAAAAAGATAGTGCTGGCAGACAGAGAGAGAAAGTGGGAAGAGAAATCTGAGAAGCAAGGAGCAGGAAAAGAAGCCACTCAGCCACCCAGCCACACCATCAGACACAGAAGAAGAAGGAAAGAAAAGATATACAGAAATAGAGAAAGGTAAAAGCCCAAAGGCAACAAATGGGATAATTTAAGGAAAGTTGTCTAGATAAAAGCCAGACTAAGGCTGGGCATTCATAAATAATAAGCCTCTGTGTGTGATTTACTTGGGAGCTGGGTGGAAGGCCCCTAAGAAGCCAAAGGAGCCAAAGAGGGAAAAACAGCCACCTACAGTGGGCTGTGGATCCTGGCATGTGTAGGTTCCAGCTTAGAGGCTGCCCCAGTGAGGAGCTCACATAAAGACTCCCCTAATCTCAGAGTCCAGTAAAGGGGTGCTAGGCAACCTTTTTGCTTTAGCCAGATAACTAGATAGAAACCAACAAGTTTGGTTTTTTTGTTTTGGATTTTTTGTTTGTTTGTTTTGCTTTATTCATTTTAGAAAGAAACTAAGCAAATGGGCAGGGGAAAAAACTCATTATGTTTATGAAAAATAAAGAAAGCAACACAATGAATGAAGTTGATAACTACTTATACACCACTATGTGATATAGTTATTATTGGACCTCTCCACTCTTAACAGCTGGAGGAATGATGAAGTGATGCCTGCGATATTCTAAGGCACATATTTTACTGCCTGTAGCTATAATACCAGTCAGCCATCAAGCACTAAGCCCAGCTAGACAGGCCAAGACTGGAAACCTATACAGGAGAACGAAACGGGGTGGGGGAGAAAGAGAAGCAAGCAATTATAAACTATAAACAATTGAAGAAATATGGTTAAAATATAAATCCTGATAAATATGTATTTTAATATAGCTATGGCACACGTAAGCATTGCAGCTCAGATGGAAAGGTGTCTTGGCAGATGGAAGCCAAGGAATTCCACAAAGTCACAGCACACCTGACAGAGATTATTGGGAGGGAGAAATCAGCACAGAGGCTGCCTCCGCTCAAACAAGAACCAGCAGCACACTGAAGGAGATACAGGGCTTATACAGACTTTCTTGGGAAGGAGCTTGAACTTTCCAGGGTGGAGAGGTAGGTGGAATTTCATGTCCAGAGATTGAGCTTTTTACCTCAATCAGGATGGGGGCAGGGTCCAGCAGTTAGGGCAGTTAGGGCAGAGTGTTCTGTGGGTGGAACCTGGCAATTAGAGGTCCTGGGGGAGGGTCCTGGCCACTTGAGTGCCTTGAGGGACCTACAATATAGATATATAAACATACATACAATGGATACAAACAAACACACATAGACAGAATATAGGGGGAAGAAATGATAACTAATGGCGGTGTGTTAATTTCTCATTTCCAAAACAGGGATTTAATGATTTTATTTGTAACACAACCAGCAGCTTAAGCCTAGCACTTGGGATATGGAAATGGCCTGGGGAACAGACCCCGGGTTTAGTGTGTTTGCTCTACAGCAATGTTTTACTTTTCTCCTTATTTGCCCCTGGCCCTCAGCCTTCAGCGGATTCAGTAGAAAAACCAAATAGTATTGCAATGGCAGCCGCTGACCTGGGAACTCACTTCAGGAGGTGGAATTTGTTGCAGGACATATTTTTCCACTCTAAGCCTTTGCTGGAACTTTAACCTCCAAAAGCTACCCCGGGGTATTTAACAGTATGGTGGACAGTGTAAGCTGTTGGTGGGTCCTGAATGACTGATGGATGGCAAAGGCAGTGCTGGACTCTCAAGAGAGGCCAGAGACAGAACTCTGAGGACGCGAGGAGGCTGGGTTGGGAAGCTACCTCTGCTGTGCACAATCATTAGCTTCAAAGTGCCCACCAGAAATCACAGGGCTCACGGTGTGAACAGACCCAGTTCTTCTCTGTCCTCTCCTTCTTCTGCTCATTTCCTCTGCCTCCCGCAGCGGAAGAATACCTGTTTTAATCGTATCATCGTGAACTGAGCACCAGCTGTCTTGGAATTTCTCCTGATGGGTGTCAAACGATGCAATGTTGATTTCTCTGTCTTTGCTTATTAAAGCCACATCCTCAGTAAAAATAGATTGGCTTTGAGTTTGTGTGCTGTGTCTTCTTCAACATATTCTGTTCTACACTTATTTTAACTGTTGTTTTTCAAGAAAACTTCCAAAAACAAACAACAGAACTTAAGGGCTTTTTTTTTTTTTTTTTGGGGGGGGGGGTTGTTTGTTTGTTTTTGGTAACGGACCTGGTATAAAATGCTAGTAACACATACTGAGCTCAGGATTGCTCTCAAGTACAAATTTTGATTTCTAATGTTCTTTTTTTTTTTTTTTTAAAAAAAATAAGTATTATGGTCTGTCGTAAGGAATGTTAAAAAGGCAGATTCCTGAAAGAGAATCTATCCAAGTGCTGCCTATGTGGGTGTGAGAGCTGAAGTAGGAAGAAAGGACAGGTTGGAATAAATTGGAGAAGAGATCAAATCGATTGCAGCCCCCTCCCCATTTTGTGATTCCATGGTTCAGGGATGGTTGGGACCATAGCGAGACTGCCTTCAGATGTGGACGTTGGTCTTCTTCCATTTGGGCAATTGCGATTTATCCCTGAGGAAATGGGAAGCTATTCTGTCCATCATGAGAATGTAGGTATAGATGTGCTTGTGGGCACTTCAGAAACAGTACCTCTGAATAGACAAGTGATCAGATTTTCAGTGTTCCTGCTAACACACAAGACTCCTCTTATTTGGAGAGCCAGGGAATTGTTGGGATTTAATCCCAGTCTCTGAGTCATATCTCCAGCCCTGAGAGCATGCTTCAAGTAAGTAGGATTTGGTTCCTTAATCACTAACCCTTTGGGGAAAAGATTTCTTCCTTGAGGACCACAGTTTCACCAGGGAGGAAATGCCCAAACATGATGGAATTCTAGGAGGGGCTGGGCCCGATGCAAGGAACATGGCTTGGGGACCAGACACTAGAAGCAGGGGTAGCCCTGTCTCTCCTAAGCTGCAGGGCCTAATGTAGAAAATGAAGTTGTGTCTCCTGTCACAGCTCTGTCGCCTGGAAGGACACTCTGATCTGACAGCCCCAGTAGGCAGTGGGAAATGAGGAAGTCTGGTTCACAGGTAGGCTCTCCTGGGCTCTTTAGGGGTTTCTATTTTCTAGCCCTCAGATTTCATCTGGAAAATCTGGTTCACACCAAGGTTGCCCTCACAGAAATGGACAGTTTTGTGTTAGGAATGTTGCCTTAGTAATTCAAGCCCACTCATTGGGTTGTTCTTAATAACATATACCTTGCCCATTTCCTTCTGTTCATCTAGAAGGAAGCCTTGTGGAGGGTGCTTCTACTTAACCCTGCACTCCAGGCCCCTTTAGGCCAAGATTGGTCTGGTGCTTGTTGACTATCCTCTGAAGAGTCACAAATTGACCATTGGCACATTTTTAGAAGCTAATTACCACTGTTTTTTATTCTCCTGCATGCATTTTCATAAACCCAGATATTTTTGCTTGTCGTAGACTTCAGAAGTTACTTGGACTGTACCAGAGGTTTTTATTCTTGCATTTTTGCTGTGGCTTTTACTTACTGTAAATTTTTACTGTGTACTAGCGGTAATTTTTAAACTGCCAGGCCACACGAGCTGAGAGTGAGTCCACCACATAGAAAGCAGCGGCTACCCACAATTCCGTTTACCTTGTGTTGCTAGGCATGGCTTTTCCCTGTCTGAACTGTTTGACTGTTGATGGAGTCTGAGATCCTGACCTCATGGGCTGCTTGTGAGGATTGAGTGCATGTCCATGATTGAGGCAGATGACAGTCTCTCCATATTGAGCAGAGCTTGTGTGGGAATTCAGCCATGATTGAAGCAGATGACAGTCTCTCCATGTTGAGCCACTGGGCAGAGCTTGTGTGGGAATTCAGATGCAGTGGCAGACAGAGTGGCCTGTCGTAAAGTAATGGAGTGTTTCTCTGGGTCCAGTTTTTCTTTTAGAGTCTTCCTTGAGTGATATTCTAGAATCCTAAGAGTGCATTGTGGGTACTGCTGCTGTTAATCCTTGGGGCGGCGATTTGGATTTGAGTTGTGCTTAGAAAGAACTGTTCTTACTCTCCGTGCTTTGCTTTTTAAGGTAACTGTGGTGTGCTTTTTCAAGTGCACTTTCTTAAATTATCTTCGGAACATAAAATGTTCAAACAAAAAAAATCGTCTTGCCCTTAACGAAGCCATTGTGAGGCTCTTTTCTAAGCTGTCTGTTTCCTATACATCACTTTCTCTTCCCTCAGCTACATAGCTGCAGGGACTGAGGCTTTCTGTGCAGGGGTAAGTGGGCTGTGTGGGGGAGGGGTGGGCAGGGGTGTGTGTGTGGGGGGGGTGAAGCCAGCAGCAATGGTTCTGGTGGCCTGCAGAAGCTTTCCTACTGAGCTTGGTCCCTCTGACAGTCCCTATAGTATTCATTAAGTATAAATCAGTGGCTGATCAAAGGGAAGCATTTCCTCCAGGTCATATGAATAATACTATACCACATGCATTCACAAGCAAAAAGCAAAAGATAGTGAATGGTGGAGAGAGAAGGTGGGGTATCACTGAGGTAAGGGGGAGAAGAAGGGTCAAAGTGCAAATGCCACTCAGAGCCAAAGGAACAGGGCAGCTTTTTGACCCTCAAGTAACCTGACCACTTTCATCACTATTGGGGACTTAATAGTCTGAATGGCTGACTAGCTGTGGTTCAGTTAAGATCCAGCAGGAAACAGTTTGTGTTATGAAAACCTCACAGTCAGAGTAAAGAGTACAGGAAAGAGACATGACCTGGATCACCCTTCACCTCTTAACGTGAACCTTCCCCACCCAGACGTGAATTTTACTCGAAGGAAAAGATCATTTCCTCAAGTACTGCTAGTACCAGGTGTATGGTCTGCTTAGAAGAGAATGTGGATATGCCGGAATGTTTGAGGGTAATGGAACATCTCTTCTGGAAGTGTGGTGTTGATCAGCAGAGGGCAGTGATTGTATAGATCTGGGGTAATGGGCTGGGCTGGATTGCCTGAAGGTCCTCTCCATGAGATTAGGAATCTAACTAGACAGATTCACCAGAAGTACATAGTATGGAGAGCTGTGAAATAAAACGTGATAAGGAAATGGTTTTTGATGCAGGTGATATGCTGTGGAGTTTTATTGTTCCTTTGTGTAATTCTGTCACTTCTTACTATATCTAACAATGTCGGGTGGCTGTGTTGATGTTCGCTTGGGCTGTTAGTGATTGCCAGCATGTTTATCTAGTTCCAAGGAATATGATACTTCCCTGGAACTCACAAAGTATACACACATGCACAAACACACACACACACACACACACACACACACACACACGCATATGCGCGTGCACAGGTAAAACATTGATTTGCACAAATAGTAAATCTTTAAAAAAATAAGAAGTAAAGGGGTATCAAAAAGAAACTATTGATGATGGAGGTTGGACATTCCCAGGTTGGTTTTATGTATTGTGCCTCTGTTCCAGCTTTTAGTTCATTCCTATAGTGGATACTACTTCACCTGTCTTTTAAAAGTCAGTTTTGCAAGCAGGGTTTGGTGGCATATGCCTATAATCTAAGCACCTGGAAACTGAGGCAGCAAGGGCCTGGTGAGTTTAAGGCCAGCCAGGACTGTGTGTGAGAACCTGCCTTAGAAGGAAGGGCAAGATCTGACATGTGTCAAGAATGAGCTTTGATCTTGGTGAGGCTGGCATTTTGGGGAATAGATGTTGTAGAAAAGGAAGATGATTTATTTGGGTTTTGTATGTCCATGAGAATACTGAAAACACCAACTCTTAAAAATTATTTTATGCTACTGTATTTCCTTGAGAGTTACTTTATTGAATCCCCTCCTTCTTGCTTTAATCGGGGCAGGTGCTCTCACTGGTCCAGTTGATTGGATGCCCTTTCTCAGCTGTGACCAACCACACGTGCTGGCCCTGGCTGCTGCTGTAAGCAACAGTTAGCACGCTTTTCTACTTCAGGGCTAGCAATTGAAAGAGCAGCATGTAAAGTTCTGGAGTGTAAAGGAAATCAGAAAGGTCTGGCTGTAGAAGTATCTAGAAAGCTTAAAAGCCAGGTTTAATTAAATGGCAATGCAAAACCATTATCCCCTTTACAAAACACGGCAAGCGGAGTGTGAATGAAAACAATGGGCATTTATCTGACCGCCTAACCAGACCTACCCTGCAAGAGCCCCGCAGTCTGCAGGCAGGGAGCATTTTTGAAACACCCCTAAATGTTCCAGCTTTAAATAGCAACGAGTCTCCTAAACTGATTCTGCGTGCTGCTAGAGGAATGAAAGCGGCTGCCTTGGAGGCAGGAAGCTGACTAGCGAGATGCTTAATTATCGTGGAAGTAAGTGCTTGTTACCACTGAGTGCAGCATGCAGTGTGCGGTCCTCCTCAGCGTCAGAGCCTGATCTGTAGACAATGCCGCCCTGTCAGCTCAGGGCTGCTTCAGCAGCATCTTTCCAAACATGTATCTGGCAAGAATTTAAAGGCCACCTCTTGTGTAATTTGCGGAATGCTGGAAAAAGATCCTCTGCCTCTCTTCAGGATGTACGCACACATGCAGGATTCTGTGTTCAGACTCTGTGCCTGCTGTCTCCTGCCTGACGAGCTCATGAGGAAGTTGGTCTTCCTGCCCGTCACCTGGAAGGATGGTGACCGTTCTCTGTAATCTGGTGGAGGACATGGAACTGGCTGCCCAGTGCAGCATTTTGTTTCTGTCGTCGTCATAAATTAGCACTGATGGGGTGGAGGAGGCTGCGCCGCTTAAGGAAATGCAGGCATTTTGTGAACTAGCTAAAGACCTCCAGCTCTGAGAGTAGATGAAAGTGAGGAGAGCTTGGGAAAGGTGGAAGCGAGTGCTGGGCTGCTTCTGCAAGATCCTTCGTGTGGGTAAGTCAGAAAGTGGTGGAAAATACAGAAGCGTGCTGTGGGTATGATGGCTCCAGGAAACGCCGCTTGTTTTCTCTGTGCTGTATGTGGATATTTGTTCTTGCCACCTATTGTAAGCATTTGTAGGGAAATAAGTATCGATTTGAAATAGGTAAGGAATTTAAAAAGTGAGTTGTAGCATAATCAATAAAAACTATGTTGAATTTCTAACATTCTCCAAAGGCTGTCTTGCATTGCTCTAATTGTCTGTTTAGGTTGGTTTTTGTGTCAAACTTCTGGTCAGCACAGTGGCATGATGTCTACATTATTAGAGGTCATGGGAGCAAAAGTCTGCTTGTCATTAGGAGCCCTGATGCCCTAGAACAAGCTGGTACCCTTCCCAGTTCTGTGAAACAATTCAGCTAACTTGAAGTATTTGTGGCCAGCCTTTCAATATAATTGACAGGTTTTATTAACTGTTTTTACTTTTATATCTGCTTTATTAAAAATGGATTTTGGAACTGTGCACCACAATTCAGTATTGAGTCTCCTGTCCCTGAGTGTCTGATTCTAGCAGTTGCATATTTATTTTAAATGTATTTGTCAAGTGCTAATTCAGGTTATCTTCCTCTCTTTAGGGGGAGCATGGGATTATGGCGATCACAGAGTCCCGGTGATTCAAGTTCTGTTGAGCCTTTTCTGAAGGAAATCTTCTGTTAGAGTGAAGCACAGGAACTATTGTGGATTACAATGTTGGGAAGATCTGGATTCTCAGTGGTCTGAAAACAAGGCGGCATCTTTTAACCTTTTAAATGAAAAGGCTTAAGATCTCGATACGACTGCTGTATTTTCTGGAAGCCATTCTCTGAAGCAGAAGTGCCCAGTTAAAACACAAACATGGTGATCCTTCCTGCAGGGATTTAAGTGATTGCTTTTTACATCATGACCAGCTTGAAGCGGTCGCAGACGGAAAGGCCTGTCACTGCTGACAGAGCTTCTGTTGTCAGCACAGACGGCACCCCCAAAGTTCACACTGATGACTTCTATATGCGTCGCTTCCGGTCCCAAAATGGCAGCTTAGGATCATCAGTCATGGCTGCAGTAGTGCCCCCTCGAAGTGAAGGTCCTCACCATATAACCTCAACCCCCGGGGTCCCCAAGATGGGGGTTAGGGCAAGAATTGCAGATTGGCCTCCAAGAAAGGAAAACATAAAAGAATCCAGCCGTTCAAGCCAGGAAATAGAAACCTCAAGTTGCCTTGAGAGCCTGTCCTCCAAAGGCAGTCCTGTGAGTCAGGGGAGTTCTGTTAGCCTCAATTCCAATGACTCAGCCATGCTGAAGAGTATACAGAACACCCTGAAGAACAAGACAGGGCCAGCGGAGAGCATGGACTCGAGATTCCTCATGCCTGAAGCCTACCCCAGTTCCCCCAGGAAAGCCCTCCGACGAATCCGGCAGCGCAGCAACAGTGATATCACCATAAGTGAGCTTGATGTGGATAGCTTTGATGAATGTATCTCCCCCACCTACAAGTCGGGGCCGTCATTGCACAGGGAATACGGTAGTACATCCTCAATCGACAAGCAGGGAACATCCGGAGAAAGCTTCTTCGATTTGTTAAAGGGCTACAAAGATGACAGATCTGACCGAGGTCCAACTCCAACCAAACTCAGTGACTTCCTCATCACGGGTGGGGGCAAGGGTTCTGGTTTCTCCTTGGATGTGATTGATGGGCCCATCTCGCAGAGAGAGAACCTCAGGCTTTTTAAGGAAAGGGAAAAACCACTCAAGCGACGCTCTAAGTCTGAAACTGGAGACTCATCCATTTTTCGTAAGTTACGCAATGCCAAAGGTGAAGAGCTGGGGAAGTCATCCGACCTGGAAGACAACAGATCGGAAGACTCCGTGAGGCCCTGGGCATGTCCAAAGTGCTTTGCCCACTATGATGTCCAGAGCATACTGTTTGACTTGAATGAAGCCATTCTGAACAGGCACAATGTAATTAAGAGGAGAAACACTACCACCGGAGCATCCGCGGCTGCTGTGGCTTCCTTGGTCTCTGGACCCTTGTCTCACTCAGCCAGCTTCAGCTCTCCTATGGGCAGCACAGAGGACCTGAATTCCAAAGGAAACCTTGGCATGGACCAAGGGGATGACAAAAGCAATGAATTAGTTATGAGCTGTCCATATTTTCGTAATGAGATTGGTGGAGAAGGCGAGAGGAAGATCAGCTTGTCAAAGTCTAGTTCTGGCTCCTTCAGTGGATGTGAAGGGGCCTCCTTTGAGGCCACCCTCAGCGCTCATTGTACGAACGCAGGAGTGGCGGTTCTCGAAGTGCCCAAGGAAAGCTTGCTGTTGCACCTGGACAGGGTGAAAAGGTACACCGTCGAACATGTGGATCTTGGCGCATACTATTATAGGAAGTTCTTCTACCAGAAGGGTGAGTCAACGTTTATTTTAATCTTTTTATTTTGCTCTACTCATAGAAAAAAGACAGAATACTTAGACTCACTGTTTTAGCTGTGTGATCTAAAACATTTGTGGATTCTTTGTCTTGCTGGCTAAAATGTGTCAATAGCTTTTTGTTGCGATTTATTTCTTTGCATTTTGGGGGGTAGTTCTTTCCCTCTTTGTATATTGAAATGTCTTATAAATTAAATATTAGGGTTTTTTAAAGTTAAAATCTTTGATTTAATGAGTGAAATTATATTCTGTTTTATTGACTTGTTATATCATCTTTAGGGATATAATATAAAGTTGAGACTGTTAGATACAGCTTTTTTAAAATTACAAAACAATTTTAATACTCTCCCACATTTTTAGCATTTTTCATTACTTCCTGAGTCTTTTTATCAAAGTTATATTTCTGTTGCTTTCATAGAACCTCTGGTAAAAACCAGATTTCATTATGTGATTAAAGTCTCAGCCAATGAGACTTTCAGGCAAGACTTAAATGTAGGCCTTCAATCTGAATAGAGAAGGCGCTAAAGGTGGAGGAGTCGTGTCCTTAACCCTTAAAGTGATAGTGGTTTCTTTTGTAGTCTTTCTTGGAGGTAGTAGGCTAAAACTTGTTTGTGTGTGTGTGTGTGTGTGTAGTCATTTTTTATACTTTTAGGAAAAGTAGGATGATCTTTTGAAAAGTAATAAAATAGTCATTATCTATTTCCTAGTGTGTTTTGGATGGCATTAAAATTGAGGGCTGCATGTGTCATCTAGGCACCCAAACTAGAAGCATGATGGTCCCTGTACACTGTGGTCTGCTGGGTAGTCAGTATTCTCTGCAGCTGGGTGAAGAGGCCTGTACTAGGGCCTTCTTGCTTTTCGGCCTGTCCAATGAGGTGTGATTGCTGAATACTGTTGCAGTGTTTGAAATGTTACTTAAATTCATTCTCCTGAGTGGTTTAGTCTTAGATGCAGAATTCCATTTAGCTTTATGAGATTTCTCACTCTAGACTCTCAATGTTTTATAGATTATTGTAGGCTGGGCACTATTGAAGGTTTACTGGTAAAAGTCTCATCACTAAACACCCATCTCTCTTATTCCTAAGTATCTACAGCATGGCATCTGGAATCAATATAATGGAAATCCCAGTTTTATTTTTAAAGTGATTTTCTCCAGTTTGGTTTTAGAAATGGCCTTTCTTTTGCATGTGAAGGCAGAGGGTTTCTCAGATTCACCAACTTTGCGTTTAGGGGCTGATGTTTTTTTGTAAAGAAAAAACTTTACTATCCTGTAAGATTAGCATCCTTGGCCATCTCCGAGATGCCAGTAGGTTTTCTCTTTGCTCCTCCACCCCACCCCAACCAGTGAGCACAGACTAACATATATCCAGTGCTGCCAAATGTTCCTTTGCGAGTAAATTGCCTCTAACCAAGAACTCCTGCTCTCTATTGCCTTACCCCAGGCTGACAGGTACCTCTGGCTGAAGTTGGCCACCTCTTGTACCACACATGCTTTCTGTTCCCACCAGCTGGACTTAATGCTAGAAGCAGAAGTCACTGCATCTTCCGAGAGCTGCTGAGGCCAGCTGACTTAGTTTCATTATGAAGCTTAATTAAGAAAGCTGACGACATGAGATAAAGATAAATACAGTTTCTCTGAAAACTTACCCTGGTGGCTCTGGAAACACTTTGCAGAGGCCAGTCACCAAGAAGTGACTGTGGGTTAGCTGTGTCACCACAGCGGGAAGTGCGTGGGATCCAGACACACTTGGGGTGATAGAGGCAACACTGCCCTGTGCCATTAGCAAAACCATTGTTAGCAAGGGGACTGGACCCACAGGAGCAATGTCAACTTACGTCCTAAATATCTCAGATGGGGTGTGTGTGTGTGTGTATTTAACAATTCCCTGCTTTAACCGGTATTTTCAATTAAGCTGTGGCACTTAACACTGGTTGGAGACAGGGTATTTTCTATGCTGCATTGGGGCTTTTGAGTTTTTGAGGTTCTGTGAATCAGGAAGACAACTTGCTCTGACCTCTAGGTGTCAAGTTCTGATCCCATACCTTGGAAAGATAAAAATACTTAGAAGAGGGTTCTCTTTTTGTTTCATCTTGTGTAACAGATGAGGGAAGCGTGATGAAGAGCATGTCTGTCCCTCAGAGACAAAGGAGCTCTAGCACATAAGCCTCAGTACTCTCCTGGAGAACATGATCACCAACACATCATCTCCATCAACTCGCCTTACTAGTTAGAAATCAAAACTGCTGCCACAAAGGCTGAAACTGTTCGTGCCCAATATTATTACATTGCCCAGTGAGAAAAATACTAGTTCAGAGTGAGATAAGTATGCTCACCTATATGTCAAACTCAAAGTCAGTGTTGACAGGTGGAACAAGATGGCTTCTCAGAGACGTGTGAAACCTCAGAAAAGCTTAGAAAAATTCCGGACAGTGAAAGAATGCCTACTAATTCAGGAAGCCAATCCAAGGAAAGTCAGAGTGTGCCTCCTGTAAGCACCGTTTGGGCCACACCCTTAATTTCTTAGCTGCTTGTTATATTATTGATAATGTCCTACATAATGCTAAAAGTAAACTCCTCCAAAGCATTCCTATATATGTGAAGTTAATGTGATAGCAATAATACATTAATCTAATAAAATATAATTAAAACAATTCTGCCTTACAAATTGTACACATGGCTTTGGCTCAGTAAGATCTGTGACTGCCTCTTACCTCTTTTTGCCCAGTCTTTTTATGGAAAGGGTATAGCATAGTCATGAGTAATTTACCCCTAGCAGCAAGGCCATACACCCCTAACGTGGCTGTCAGCTCATCCTTTTCAACTCTTCTTTCTGTGGCTGTTTCCAGGGGAAATTGTTATATTTATGTTAGATAATAAATATAATTTATTATTGTTTTCTTCCCTGACGCACAGCCTTCAGGCAGCATCATGTGTAATATTTAGTCATGTTCAGTTGATGAAGCTGCCATTACTTTTGATTTATATTGTTTTTATAAGCATTATTATTTTGTAGACTTTAACTTTAGAGACCACTTGACTCCAGCATAAAGGCAGAATTTTACTGGATAAATGTACCAAGAGAGGAGCCCAGCGCTGTCTCCTTGAATATACAGCATGCCAAACACACTCCCTTTTGCTGCTCCCTCTTGTTCTCTCCTGTTGGGTTTTTCATCCAGAGTGAAATGGCAGTAAGGATGCTGTTGAGTTGTTGTGTTTTGGCTTCATGTCTTATTTAGTTTCCTCACTTAATTCTTCTAACCCTGGCATGAACCTGTCAGTGGTCGTTCAGATGATCAGCATCGTATGCGGGGTAGCAGGATTGCATTAATTTAAGCCACTTGTTTTTCCACTGAGAACATTCGTAGTTTTGTGTGTAGTTTTTCTTTGGTCACCAACATCAAAGTGCCATGGGGATTTGCAGATGGCAGATACTGAGTGGAGTAACTACCTCCCTCCACTGTTGCCTGTAGCTAACAAGGCCTCTAGGAAGGGACTCTTCCCAGCTGCTGGCTGTGTTATGTGGCCCCACAGTGTCTCAGGACAGTTGAGGCACATGTATTCTGGAAGTCCACTGATAGAGGAGAAGTGTGCATGGGTTGCTTTGATGGCAGTATCTATTGAGACAATGAGTAGTAGCATTAGACAGTATGTAGGTGGGCATCACTTGGAGTCAAGTTAGGAGGGTGCTCTGGTAAGGCAGGGTTCCTTGTGCTCTGTGGCCATGAGAAACTGCCATTGTAGACTATGTGATAGAAAACTGATAATAATAAAACCAGTAACTCTGAGCCAGTGATTTTATTGCTCTTACCTTCCTTTTCATACAGCATATATGTGTACATGTATACACACACACACACACACACACGAGTACACAGTTGAGTATGCTGGGCCCTGTGATGGTCACTGTAAGGAGAAAACTTAGATTTCAGTTGTTCCTATCAAGGCTGCTTGCCAGTTCTCTTTCTTAGTTTCTCTTTCTCATAGTCAACCATCTTTAACAGCTGTTCTCTAGGACATGGCACATGACATTATTTGGGTAAAAGTAACAGCTTCTACACTGATGGATTCTGTTTTGCTATCAATAGCTGTGTTTTATGTCCCAGTCTATAAATGAGCGTCATCAGGTCAGAAAGAACGCAGAGCCAAAAGAGGATACCGAGAGCCAAAGAGCCGCCCCAACTCCATAACTTCTAGCTGAATTCCCTATTATAGATAGCACTCTGCTAAGAAGTAAGTTATGCTGGAATACATATTATTCCCCTAGATTCTTAGTGATACTCTTTCTCGAGTTCTTCTCCTATGTGTACATGTATACTTTATAGGTAAGGCAGTTCACTGCTTACCTGATGGCCTTTAGGATCAACAGTCCTTGAGCTGGCTACGTCCTGTTCTCTCTGTTGTAGCCTTTGTGTATGCTAACAACTGGCAGGCGGCTTGTCTAGTTCTCTGTGGAGTTAGACCTTCTATTGTTCTTAGGTGAGAAGTGAACAAAGACATCTGAGGTTGTGGAGGACAGGTGTGCCCACGTGTCACTACTTAATGTGAGCAGACCTAACTGAGATTTAAGAAAGGTGGAGGACATGTCACCTATTTTAATAGATTGAGAATTCCAGTTATCAATTAGTCCCTGGTTCAACATTTAAAGTCTGAGACTTGCTTCTGTTTGGGCAGGATCAAGCATCTTGGAGAAGTTAGCTCCCTTAGAGGAGGCTGAGCTGGGTCAGAAAGGGAGAGGGTGAGGAACAAATACAAAATGCAAACTGGCCATGTGTGTCCTTAAGTCTGCTTACATTGTTGAGAAAAGTCCTACGGGATGCCTTAATGTTAAGGGTTCTTTCCAGATGCGTGTTGTGTTTAATTTTCTGAGATCATTTCCTCTTCAGGCACAGTCAACAAGATGTGTGTTGTTGCATGCTGTGCTCTTAAAGGTAACAGTTAACATCACCTTCCACTGGTGTTGTAATTTGTTTATATCAAGACCTCACCAGTTGTTCCCTCATATGAAAGTAGATGTGTAAGTGTATATTCCCTCACAGAAGTGTGGGGCAGTCAGTTGTTGAGAAGCTTGCTGACCTCTTTGATCTGACGTAGTGCTTCACAGTGTTGCCCAAGCTAGCCTTGAACTCTTAGGCCTAACTCTTTTGCCTTAGCCTTCTAAATAGCTGGGAATACAGTCAGGTGTCCCTGCAACCCACCGCCTTCCATCTTTATAGCTGCTTAAGGCTTCCAGGCCATCAGTTGCCAGGTAAAGTATTACATGTTGCTTCTTTGGAAACAGGCATCTGTCCTTAGCTGTGATTCCTCAGCCTCTTGACACTCACTGTTTGTAGCTTCTTTCTTACCCACCAGGTATTTAGGCTCAGAGGTTATGGGATGCTAAAAGCTCACACACTCTCTGCCATTTGCTTATAGACCACATAGATCACAAGACCTCACCAACTCAGACACTGGACTTTATTCAAGGCCGTCCTTTCAGATCCATTCATATAAAAATGCAGGTCGTGAGCTGGAGAGATGGCTCAGTGGTGAAGAGCACTGGCTGCTTTTCTAGAGGTCACGAGTTCAATTCCCAGCACCCACATGGGGCTAACAACCATCTATAATGAGATCTGGTGCCCTCTTCTGGCCTGCATGCACACATGCAGTCAGAACACTGTACACATAATAAATAAATAAATAAATAGATCTTTTTTTAAAATGCAAATTGTTTGCCAATAAAATTGGAGATGAAAACATTGCCCATTTCCTATGTAAAAAGTTTCACAGGAGAACTTTTAGAATTTGATGCCAGAAGTTCTTTTTAGACTGTTTGTCGATTGTCTACCTTTTAATGGCAGATATATTTGTGTTCATATTTTGTTTACTGTATCTAACTTATCTCATGACTCATTGCCAGATTAGGATTCAGGTATTTAACCTTCAATATAACAAACACATTTGCTTCTACAATCAACTTCTGTTTTCCTGTTCTGCCTCATTAGTGTGATTTTTTTTCATATGCTCCAGTTATCAGTGGCCTCAAAAAAAATCTTTCCTAAAGCTATATTTAATTACATTGATTATCCATGTCATACACCTACTTGCAGATTTTTTCTGTTCTTGCTTTGAGTCCTAGAGACTGTTTTCTACCTGCACCAGGATACTTTGAGTCACTGACATGCTGCAGATGTTGAGACTTACCTTCTTTGGCTTTGCTCTCAATACTTCCTCTGTTATAAGATCCTCTGACTTCATTGTTCTCAATCTCCAATCAGTTTTGAAAACCACTAGAGTCTCAGTCAGTTCTAACTAAGGTTCTTTATGCTCCATTACCAACCCTATACATAGTTGCAGGTCCCCCTTGTCTCCTAGCAATAGATTTTTGAGTCTTTCTAGCTGTATGTAATCTCTGTTCAGAATCCAGCCTTTGCCAGGGACTGCTTTTCATTTAACCAGTCAGGTTGGTAAGCAGATGATGAGAAAGGTTCAGACAGGCTGGGGCCTGGGTGACACCTGTGGAGTAAAGAAGGGGAAGGAAGCAGGGCATCGTGGAGAAACCCTTCAGCCAGTGTGCAGCATATGAGGAGGGGGTGTAGAGTCAGAATTAGGCCAGGAGAGCATCGGATGAGATTTGTAGTGACAAACATCTCAGTCAGTGTAATGGAGAAAGAGCATCAGGAAAGTCCTCAATGGGAGCAAGTGCCTCCTGCCCCACCCCCCATACTCTGGTGCCAACTAAGGGCTGCTCTGGCAGATTGTGGGTCTGCTTCCTAACTGCCACAGATCCCAAGGCCAGAGACACAGCTCAGTGAAATCAGTGTTACATCTCAATGGCTGCTGTGTATAGGAGCGTGAAGCCCTCATACAGCCTTCATTCTACTCAGGAAAAGAGCCAACTTAAGAAAAAAAAAATCCAGACAGAAACATCAATAGAGTTGGGTATGGGGTACATACCTTAGTCTATGTTCCAGGCTAGCCTGGTCTACATTGTTAGTTCAATGATGGCCAGGGCTATATAAAGAGACCCTGTCTCAAAACAAAAACAACTCTCCCTCCAAAAAAGCTTAAATAGGCTTCCTTGTTATAGGAAATAGTATGGCAACATAGAAAATAAAGTTAATTTTCTACTCACAGGACTGCCCCAAACTCCTTGGCATTGGTTTTAAATACAGAAAATAATCACACATTTAGTTATTTACCTTTTCATTTAACATTTAGTACCTATTCTTCCCCTGTATCTCTGAGGGACTCTCATTCCACGTAGCCCCCAACACAGAAAGGCTAAGGGCTAGTACTGGGTAAGTTGTGACCATTCCAGCAGGACGTGTCATTGTGGAAGCAAAGGGCAGTGAGCTGGGCAGGGTAGAAACTCTCTGTGGGAGGGAGTGCGTCCTTCCCTACCAGCCCCTCCAGCGGCCTTTCCTTCCCTGTCCCAGGGAGCAGAGAGTTATTGTTCCTTCCTGTCCTGCCCATCAAGGAGGCTTGCCTTCCCTAAGGCTCCGGCCCTCACCCGGAGCTCATCCAGTCACCAGGACACTCTTGTTTCTATGGGACACCTTGAAGTTGTATTGAGCCATAGCAAGCCAGATAGACCTCAACAGTCAGCACCACAGGGGAGGTTGCTTTGAAAATGTCTTCTAAGTGAATGTTTGATGCTAATGTGTAGTTTGAGCTGAGGGGCTGGGGTATCCTATGTAGCACTGAGTACAATGGCTGAGAGTCCCCTGTGTATGTGGCCTTTTGCTATTACTCTCCAGACACTCTGTAGTGTGTGAGGTCCTTTTATTTATCTTCAGGAAATGAGATCTCAAGTAACTGTGTGTGGGTTTGGCGGTTTTGCTGGAGTGAGCCAACCACCAATCGATGTCTGTAGGGATAGATAGACCTCACTGAATCTGAATTTTCACTATTGTGGACTTGTATTCCCATGTGAGTAGATTCTCTGCATCTGAACTCTAGCATTTTCTTAGCTACTGTGAACTGTTATAGGGTCTTTTTAAAACATTATGGAATATAATTTTTGAAAGATAATTTGTTAGACTGTTGCCATAGGCTAATGACAGTCAATAGAACGCTCATGATTCTGTTACTCATTTGCCCTTTATTTAAATAGTTTTCTTTATATTTTTGCTATGATCATTTTGATGGGGTTTATTAAGGTCAACACAACTTAATAAAATTTGTCTTTTTTTTTTAAGTAAGTAAGGAGACTGTTGGGGCCTGCTTAAGCAAATGCTGTTTTGTTTTGGTTGATTGATGGATTGATTTTTGCAATTCTAGGGACTGGACCCAGAGATTTAAGATTACTAGGCAAGCACTCTGCCCGCTGAGATATATCGCCATTCCTTGAAAATGTTTTAAGCATCAAGACTTGTTTCTACTTTCTCTCCATCCCTTTAACCAACCAACCTTCCTCCCTCCCTCCCTCCCTCCCTCCCTCCCTTTCCCTCCCTCTTTTCCAGACAGGGTTTCATTGTCTCTCCTGGCTATTGATCCTCCTCCTGTCATAAATCCCCAAGATTGTGGAGAATACCAACATGTCTGCTACCCCATTTTCAAGAGTTACCTGCGGAGAGATGATGTGGAACCCCAGAATCCTGAGTGTTTCCTAAGTGTGGGCACTCACTCACACTTGCACATCAGACATCACAGGCTTGGTGCAGTGCTTTGAGACTGAAGCCTGGCATGTGGCCAGCCCTGTGCAGATGTCCCCATGGCTTCCCTGACCTTTTAACTGTGGTGTTCAGTCCTAGCCCTTAGTTCTCATGGAAGCGCTCCCCTGACAATTACAACAGTCCCTGTGGGGATGGGTTCGTGAGACTCTCTGGGTGACACACTTCTCATGAAGTGCCCTTAACAGCGAGCTTCTTCTTACCTCCACTTCTGCCAACGTCGCTTTCATTTTAAACTTGTTTCCCACTTTCATTTCTGCTGCTGTTATTTACAGTATTTGGTTCTTTTAGTTTTGTCTTCTCCAACATTAATATTCATGCTAAGAAAACAAAACATTGGAACCACAGAGGTTCAGAAGAAACCACGCTTTAGTCAAGTGCCTTTCTAATTTTGTTCAGATTCTCTGGCGAATGAAAATATTAAAGGTCAGAGTTCGTAGGGGTACCTGTAATGACAGCATGGCCAGGAACCTGGGATAATATGTCAAATATGAGGAAAGATGAGCAGATTGCAGCTTGTAGTGGCCCCTGATCCTTGGGCTCCTAATAGAGAATAGAGTTCTTCTGTTCGTTTACTGCTGATGTTAGCAGCCCTGCCCCCACCCCACTCAGTAAGTGAAGAGACAGTCACTGTCTTTTCTAGAGAAAATGGAATTTCGACTCTCTTTCCTTCTGTGTAGTCAAAGGTAATCCTAAGATTAGAATGTGATTATTTTTATGGCTTTAACATATGTCACCATGCTCCTGGAATGTTAGGAGTCCATCGTTTGCTGCCATGACTGCCAGTCTCAGCTCTCCTTGGGGCTTCTTAGTGTTGTTTTGCTTTTCATTTCAGAAGTGTTTCCAGTTGTGCTAGGCAGAAGGTAGCCATTTTATCTGGTTTGTCTCAACTTGTGTTCTCACTGTTTATTTTCCCCATTTAAAATTTTAAGTTGATGATTATATGTAAACATTTAAGCCATAAATTATAATTGTATAAATTATTGATTAAAAATTAAGGTGTATTGTAACTGTTTATAATTACACTCAGTTGAGAGTACAATATCCCTAAAGAACTGCATACCTGAAATACTAATCCTCAGATAACAAATGTGAAAACCAGAGCGAGCAATCCAGAAGCCGTGCCGGAAGGCCTAACTCCTGTGGCTCATCATCCCTTTTTTCCTTCACAGCTAAAATGCCAAGCATGGCATTTTCAACTGTGCATGTGTGTCCATGCACCACTGCAGGGCTTGCATTTGATGCAGTTACTGGAGTTTGCAGCTGTTCCTCTTTCTTCTTTTTAAAAATGCCAAACACTATAGTTGTGAATGCATTGACCATAAATAAATCTCAGTATATGGAATATCCCAGAAATGATAGGATTCCTCAGTGTTCTGTGTACCATCTTGTTAGAGTGTATAATCCATAAGAAAACCTTATTTACTCAAGACATGGCTCTGTTGGTGTGGCTGTAGCTGAGTTTTGCTCCCCAGAAACCATGTAAAGCAAAGCAGCCCCCCTGTAATCCTGGTCCACAGAGGTGGAGCCAGGGAGAGAATCCTCAGAGCAAGCTGGCTGGCTCTACAACCAAATGATCAGCTCTTGGTACAACAAAAGACATGACCTCAATATGTAATATAGCGTGTATTGCATGAATTCTACTTGGTCTTATAATAAAAACCCAGAGCCAGGGATTAAAGGCGTCTGTGTTTCCCAAGTACTGGGAGCAGAGGCATGGGATTCCAAGTGCTGGGATTAAAGGTGTGTGCCACTAATGCCTGGCTCTGTTTAGCCTTGAACTCACAGAGATCCATAGGGATCTCTACCTCTGCCTCCTGAGGGCTAGGATTAGAGGTGTGTGTCACCACTCCCTGATCTTCATGGCTAAATCTGTGGCTGACTCTGTCTTCTGATCTTCTGGCAAACTGTATTAGATACACTACAGGCGTGTCATCTTGGAAGATACCCAACATCAACCTTGGGCCTCTACATGCATGCACACACATGAGTGCTTGAGCCACGTACATGTGAGCATGTGTACATGTACACCACACACATCATAAACCAAAAAAAAACTTCAGGATAAACATCTGTTAGAATGTTCACTATGAGCAGTGAAAATTGGGAGGAATCAGCTTTATGGATGGCACTAGTAGGTCTCCGTATCAACACAGAAAAACCTTTGCAGCTCAAGAGAAGGGCAGAACATGTGCTCTAAGTAAATAGCACATCCCTCCGGCCACCAAATCGTGTTTAACTATTTGCTGTTCATAAAATTTTAGAGGCTTCTGGGGATTGTAACTGCTAAGAAAATGAACTGTGATGTCACTAATGGCTACACCTGATTCTGGTGCTGCAGTTCAGTGTTTGTGACCATCCAGAAATCCTAGTTTCCATACTTCTAAAAGTGCAATGCTGGTGTGTTGGTTGTTGGTGTGTCATTGTGCTGACTCTCATGGTGATGTAGTCTCCATGTTACATCATCTGCCAGCAGATTTCCACTCCGGCTCTCCATCCTCGCTCTTCTCCCTCTCACTTTCCTCACCCCGAATTCCGTGTCCCATGCCCTCCCTGCTCTCCTTCCCCTCCCATTTTCTCACCCCAGAAGAAAGGCAGAGCCAACTGTGCATCTGCCTGGAAAAGCTCCCTGTCTGTCCTTGTCGAGAATGGAGGTAGATGACTAATAAGAAGGGAAGAAGAAGAAATTTTATTATTATAATTTATGCATCCCGGAGTAGAGGCTGAGATGCTGAGAGGAGGATGCTGAAATGGACGGGCAGAGCCAGGCATGGCCAGAAACTAGACTGACCAGGTAGAATCTGACACATTTGTCTTGAGATCAGAATCTAAAATCTGAAAAGTCAGTTTATGGTGGCTTGGTAAACTAAACTCTTCTCTCCTGGGGATAACACATCACACTAGGATTTTAAATTGAGTGAATTTGTATTCATGTGCATGAGGGGTTTACTTTTGTTTCCATAATTTTATAGGTAAAAAGAAGAACTGTGTACCAACATGACTTTTATTGCTCAATTCTTACACAGCGTTTGAACTTGCAGAGTCTGATCCTGATAAAGTGAGCTATCTATCACAGGGGACGAGAGCAGGACCTCTGTCTATGCCAGTGGGACTGACATAGATGGAGAGTGACCAAGATGCCGCTGTAGAAATAATAGCTAGAATTGCTTGTTTCATTTTTTAAAAAATGACATGCTTGTATAAAGAGGCATTTAAGTTCAAAAAGATCTCTCTTGGCCTTATCAGACCAGAGATGGGTGTGTTTGAAGATAGAGTCTGAGCAAAGTGTTTGAAGTTAGCTGACAGTTATCCCATTACCCTTGGCCCTACTCAGAAATAGATGGGGAAAACATGCACAAATATGTCAGATTTTGATAGTGACACCAGAAAAGAAATGTATTCTTTATTTTTAGAATCTAACTTTATTATAGGTTATTTTAATTAGGGCTTGGTTTGGTTTGGTTTTGAAAATAATACTTTTATCTCCCGGTTAATACTAAAGTGATTGTTTAAATTTATTTTTTGTTTTGTTTTATAATGCGTTTATCCCTTTGTCTTTGAGATATGTGAGATATTTGTTTTTACTGGTCTCTTGGGAATTCTTAATACTTTTTTTTAAAACTTTATTTATTTAATTATTTGTCTTGGTGTTTGCCTGAAACTGGAACTATAGACAGTTGTTAGCTGCCATGTGGGTGTTGGGAGTCGAACCCCGGTTCTCTGGAAGAGCAGACGGTGCTCTTAACCGCTGAGCCATCTCTCTAGCCCCGGGAATTCTTAATACTTTCAAAGTACTAGCTCTACTGTGAAAATTCTCAGGGCACTCCAGCTTTCCCAAGTTTTTTTGAAGACGCCTCAGGGGCATTCCAGGTGAGACTGAATGAGGCAATGTAGTCAATGAAGTATGGGTGTGGAACAAGCAAAGAAGTCTGAATGGCCCTCAGATGTGAGAGGTCATAAAGACCTTTTAGGAAGCAGGGAAAATACCCAAGGCCTCTGAGAATCCATGAGTGGATTTAAAGCTTCTTGGTGATTGGCCAGAGTAGCTGCCCTACAAACTTGGAGGAAAGCAGATGAGGCAGACATGGTACAGTGCTCATGGAAGAAGACTATAGACAGTTGAGAGGCTCTTAGGGGATTGGATTCAAGGAGCCTGGGCGAGTGTGGTGGACACTGGAATTGGGTTGCTGGGGTGCTATCTAGTTCAGAATGAACAAACATTTTTTACATATGTAGGTGCCCTTATATTAGGGGCATAAATATTCAGAATTGAGATCTCATCCTGATCGATATTTTCCTGAGATGAATAAAAAAAATTTGTTCATACATTATTCACTTGAAAAATTATTTATTTATCCTATTCATAGGGTCAAATGTTGGTTGTAAGCCTTATGTCCTTCAATTCAAAGATTTTAAAATGATATCTAATAGAATTTAAATTGACCTCTTGTTAAAACAAAAAAAAAAGAAAAGAAAATGAATGAGTTGTTGAAGCAAAACAGCTAAAGGTGTTGAAGAATAATCAGATGAAGGTGATTTCATGTTAGTCAGGGAGTAAGAATGTTCTAGAAAAAAAAATGGACCATCCATATTAGATATTTCACTTTGTTTGAACAAAGTAAAAAACAAAAGCTCTGGTTGTTCTTACTCTGAGGCAGGCATGTAGTGGAGAAGTTTTCCCTAGGAAAAAAGGAAAAGACATTTAGTTTTGAAGGGTGACTAGAGATAGAGTCCTGGGAAAGAGCAGCTGGAGAGGAATCGGTTGAGGAGGCAAATGTGTGTGTTTCCCAAGTGCAGAGCAAGCAGAGGCCAGCCAGGACGGAGGGAGGGAAAGGGGGCTTTGGGCCATAGGGAGAAGGAAGCTAGAGTCTGGCTGAAGGTAAATCCGCGTGCATCGAGGGGGCGGGGCAGGGAATCTGCTTCCGAAATCCTTTGCTTTCCTGTTTGCATGTTGCCTGCATTAGTGCTTGCTGAGGTTGATGGCGTGAGGTGGGCTGTTTGAAACATTAGCCCTATAGAAGCAGAGAGCTGACCCGGACCACTAAAGGAGACAGCCCCGAGGCAAGGTGGAGGCTACTGATGATGAATCTGAAGTTGTGAGTCTGAATTTTTCCAGCAGTTGAAGCAGCAATCCCACCTACCAGAGCCGTGTGAACTGTGTATGAATTAGTCTTTGAACGTAGCGAGGAAGTCCAGTGTGTGGCCCACATGCCCCTTTGACAGATTCCCTGTTGTCCTCCACTGCAGGGTTGAAATCTTCTCTGAGGGCATCTTAGTTGCTCCTTCAGTAAATGGTCCTGATGCTGTCTTGTTTTCCCTTAAGTTCTTGTGGACGTTTTTATCTATTTCTGTCTCCCCACTTGCTGTTTTTTTCCTTGTTGTCAGTCCCTATCACATTGCTGTCTGCATGCCCTGCACCCTGGACTGTGTCAACACCTGGAATTACCTATCACCTCTCTGAATAGAGCTGTGGGCTGAAGGACCAGACAACCAAGCTTGTTAGAATTGTGTGCAAAGTAAGAGTAAATAACTTGTGAGTGTGATTCCCATGTGCTGTGCTTTGAGGGTGTATGTGAGTGTTTGAATTTGTGCTGTGTATTGGATTGCTTCTTGGTTGTCCATGTATGAAATGCTTGTTGCCTGTATTCCCATTGTGTTTCTTATTTTGAATTTCCATGGATTATAATATTTTTAGAGCCTACAGTGTTTATGATTCTATCATATATATATAATTTGTACATTAGTATTTATTTACAAAATACTTTCATGAATATTTCCTAAATTTAAAAACCATGTGAGTAGATATGCTAAATTATTTCTTATTATTCTCATGGATTTTCAAATACATATGTATTTTGTATGGAAATAACATGTTTTAAATATGCATTTTTGTATGCCAGTAATGTACCATGTCATGACTCAATCACATGTACATGACCAAGAACAATATAAAGCAAATGTTTTGGGAGTTTGAAAACTAAGTTATATGCTCTGCTTGTCACATACTTTGTGTTGTATGGATTTCCTCATCTGTGAACATTTCATGTACATATCAACAATTCTAATTTTTAGAGGTATACATTCAAGTGCCAGTAAGTATCAGTTTATTATTTTCTGTAAGTAATTGTTTTCAGTGTTAAGCATTGTATCTAGGCCCTCATGTACACTAGGCAAGCACTCCATCACTGATCTGCTCTGCTCACTTCCTATTAACTCAGTTTTGGCTTTTACCTGCCTTCTTGTTAGATGGAAACTTTCCCAATATTCCATCCCACCTCCCTGCCAAGGCCATGCTAAGGCTTGGGGCCTTGAACAGTTGAGAACATTGAGAATTGTATGAGTCACAGGGCACACTGGTTGGCTAGGGGATGCCTGTTTTCCCAGGTTATGCGACCACAGTTTGTCTCATTCCCTGGGAACTGTTAATAGGCCTCCTGCCTCTCTGGGAACAGTGAAGCCTGTCCCTCTGAGCTCTTCTGCCTGGCACAGGCTGCCTGGGAACACAGAGCTCAAATGCTTCTTCTTTTCAGTGCAGAAACATCACTTTAACCCAGGAGAAATCCCCTTGTCAGCCCAAAGTCACGGTGGGGTGAATATCACTACCTTCTATTATAAGTGTAAATGAAATGTAAAAAGCCCTAACACAAGGATGCATGTAAACTGTAGCCCATGACAATGGCGGCACATGGAGGAAAGCCCATGAACTTAGAATCATGGACATGGAGTAGTAAGAAGCCATCAGACTCCATATGTCTCTAGAACAAACCCTAGGTAGCCTTAGTGTCAGTGAAGATAAAGTTTATTAAACATGCTTATATCTTACTGACAATTCCTGGGATGTGACTTTGAACCCAAACAAAATATGATGGTTTCCAGCGTTAGATAAATTTTCTAATATTGTTTATCTTATTTTACCTAAGAACACTGGAACTATTTTGGGGCTGATGAAAATCTTGGTCCGGTGGCTGTGAGCATTCGAAGGGAAAAACCAGAAGAAATGAAAGAAAATGGATCTCCATACAACTACCGGATCATTTTTAGAACTAGTGAGGTAAGTTGCAAGTGAGCAGGATTTGAACTTAATCCAGCAGGGGAAATGGGAGCCTGGGATTGAATTCAATAGGATAAGGTCCCAGTGTTCTTGGAAGAAAGAAAGACAAGTCTGGGCTGGGGAGGCAGTTGAGCTGATAAAGTGCTTGCTAGCACCTGACTTCAGACCCCAGCACCGCCTAGCAAAAGCCAGGCAAGGTGGTATGTGCCTGAAAGAAGGTGGAGGGAGGAGATAGATCCCTGGAACTTTCTAGCTACACAGCCTTAGTCTGTTTAACAAGTTCCTGAGTGACCCTGGCATTTAAAAAGAACAGAAAAAGTAGTTAGCATCTGAGAATAACACCTGATGGCCTCTGGTGTGTGCACACTCCTGCTGAAGAAAGGTCTGTTCTGTTGATGGTGAGGCCTGGGAGCAGGGTGCCTACAGCTGGCTTTTCAGTCTAGCCCATGGTGAGTGTGTTAAAGGAAGGAAGTGGGAGTTTCCACACAGAGAAAGACAGACGGGTCCAGAGGAAACTGGAACCCTTAAAAGCACAGATTTGGGGCATCTGAAAACTACTCAGCGCCTGGAGGAACCAGCGTTCTCACAGATGAGAATCATCTAAGACTTCACTCAGCCTTCCTTGCCACTGTGTAGACATTTACTGAGCCAGGAAGAAAGAAAAAGGCCTGTTCCGGCTTCACTGTCCCCTGGCATATAGATTCTCTGCAGCCTAGAAGGTGTATTATTAGAGGCAGAAAGTGATCTTCTGGTCATGAGTGACCCAGCTCTTCAATGTCTTAAAATACTTTTCATTACTTATTTATGATTTCATTCCGTACTTAGCGTGTGCATGTTTGTGTCAGGTGAGGCTCAGAGGATACTGTAGGCCTGTCCTTGGTCTGTTCTTCCCTGTGCGTGTTCTGGACATCGAACTCCCACTATGAGGCTGGCCACAGGTGCCTTCTTCACTGCGCATCCTGCCACAACTGTCCAGGAGTCTGAATATGTGGGCTTTTAGTTTAAGATAAAGTTCAAGTCTTTAAGAAAGAGAAAATGAAGTAGCTTACAAAGCATTTAAACCAGAAATCTGTGTGGGCACATTGGGGGCTCTGAGGTTGTTTTTGCCTTTTCTTTCTAAGCATGTGTATAATTATTCCAGTTATCACTGTATCCCCAGCTTCTAATTCACTTTAGGATTGTTCTTATGTATCACTGACTAATACCCCTGTGGCAGCAAGAAATAATGGTTTTGAAATTAGTTGAAATAGAGGATTTGGCTTTGTCTCCTTTGTTGAATACAGGGCAAATTTCGGGGGTTGGCTTTACTTTTTCATTACTTCTGAGCTTGAACTCTGGGGAAATTAAAAATAGGAGATTAAAGGCATCTAAGGAGTTTTAGTGGCCAGAGAGGAGTGAGCACTTGCCTGTGTGCATGGGTTTCCTGTGTCAAAGCTGATGATGGCTCCACCCTAGATCACTTTTCTGTGGTGATTTGGCCTTTGCCATGACCTTGTCCTGCCTATGTGTGAAGCTGATGTGGAGTCTCCTCTGTAGGACCTCATTCTCAGGCCTTGCACTGATGCCTCTAATCTTAGCTGGCATGCCTCTTTCTGTCCAGGGGTAACTTCTGCCCTGCACAGTACAGTGGCCCCTGCTGACCCCCACTGGCTCCAGCTTTCTACTCTGCTCGCTCTCCTGTGCTGTCCCTCTGCCCAGGCTCTGCTCCTTCCCTGTTCGTTCTTCAAGTTACAGGCCTGACCCTCTTCGTGTAGGCCTCATCCAGTGAGTCCTTTCTCTTGGCTGTTAACTCAAAGTTCCAAGTGACATGCTGTCCAGATAACCATTGCACTTGTTATTCAGGGTCAGATTAACAACCTTCAATTCCTGATCATTTTTGTAATTGTTTGTTTGGGCCAGAAATTCTGACATCACACTTGACTCTTTTCTTCTTTTTCTTGCCCCCAATGTGGTGTGTTGGCCACCTTTGCAATCTTGTCTTCAAATGCTGCATGTTCAACCACTTCTGTCCCCAAGGCTCAGGCCTCGTTCTGCATCCTTTTACACAGTAGGGAATCGATATGAAATGTCATCCCTATCTTTTCTTTCTTTCTTTAGAATCCTGTAGCTTTCTCCATCCTACTAAGCAGAGACCAAATACTTGTCTGCCTAGGAGCCAGTATACCAGTACACCTGAGTTCTCCCTGACCCTTCCCATCACTCCCCTGACTCTGGCCTTCCCATAGACTCTGGCTTCTCCCGCTGGGTTCTAAGGACTTGAGTGCTCTGCTTTTCCAATGACTTCGGCCTCCCAAGTGTACCCAGGGCTTCCAGCATTCTCTCTCTGAATTGTGCTCCTAAGCCACAGGGCCTTTTGGCAGTTCATCGATCTGAATTTTCTGCTCCCTTTCATTTAATATCTGAGTCCATGTCTTTTCATTAAGACTTAACACAGTCTTGCATAGTGTTATGCACATGGCCTATTCCTTTTGTGTTGTTTCTCCCAGTGGACGGTAAGCCCCAGGAGGATGGTGACTCTTGTGTATTCATTACTGTGCTGTGCTGTGAAGCAGCCTCTTTGCACGGTGAGGAGTGGAGTGCAGTTTCAGATTCTTAAATTCCATCTTATCTTGACTTAGTTTCTCCAGTTGTGCAGGCCATTTCTTTGGAACACCTGGTGCAGTGGGGCCCGGGTGTCCAAAGCCCCCCAGCTGCGGGGCCTTCTGGTCTTTGTCCTCTGCTTCATTGTCCAGCTCTGTCTGACCTGTCTCCGGTTCTGCTCAGCTGACTTTCTTTCTCATCCAGACTCCAACTTTTCCTCTTTCTATATTTTTGCTTATGTTTTCCTCTTCTGTTTTCTTCTTGTAAAAACATTTCTTTTTTACCTTATTTTTTTTTCTCTTTTTCTATAACCAATTTCTGATGTCACTTGAAGTTTTCCTGGTGGCCTGGGCCACTGTCATTTCTTCAATGCTTTTAGATTGTCTTGTTTTCTTCATTGAATAGCCGTACCCTATACTAGGTGTGTCTGTTTCTTATGTCTCTCTCTCTGTTACATCCACACACATCCCCAAACATGTCCTTTGTCAGCTGTCATCTCACAACCTTCCTATTTAATGGAAATCTACTTCCTATTTTGTTCTTAGACCATCAGACATTGGTTAAATTCACGAACAGTTCTGCCACATGAAACTTGAAAAATCAAGAGCACTTGAGGATCTATGCCTGGGTTTATGTTTTCTAACAAATCTCTATTAATAGCGTGTCATTGCTTGAGTTTGTTTGATAATAGCCAGAAATATTTGAAGAAGTCATTTCCGGTGCTGTTGACTGTTGTTATTCTAAGGTAGGAGCAGCTCATGCCATGTTGGGGAGTGTAAAGCATTATCCTCCCTCTGACCCTTTAGTCATTTAAAAGTGTACCATGCACATTTGAGAGCTCTTGCAGTGTCCTGGGACAGACCTCCCTCCTTCCTTAATGTGCCCCCTAGTACTGTACAGTAATGCAAAGTAATGCAAAGACCTTGCTCTTGCTGATTCCTATAAGGGAAGACTGCGTTTTTCACTTAAGTGAACAACTCAGAACTGTAATAAACACATCACAAGTTCTTTTGAACTTGTACAGAGGTTCTTAGCAGTGTTGGCCTCATTTTTCATGCATAGAGTAGTGTTTATTCATTACTCACTGACTTGATCAGCCACTAGCCATTTTATAGCGTGAGACAGAGCTACTATCTAGGCCTTCAGAGCCCACAGCACGTTCAGTATCTCACACTGTAGTGAAGCCTCATCATAGTCCTTATATCTCTTGTAGCTCATGACGCTGAGGGGGTCTGTCCTGGAGGATGCCATTCCCTCCACAGCCAAGCACTCCACAGCCAGAGGACTGCCTCTGAAAGAGGTGCTGGAGCACGTGATCCCAGAACTCAATGTGCAGTGCCTGCGGCTGGCCTTCAACACACCCAAAGTCACGGAGCAGCTCATGAAACTGGACGAGCAAGGGGTATGTGAGGGGTATGTGCAGCACTGCTGGGGCCCATCCGTGCTGCTTGGGTTTCCTCCTGGGTTTCCAGAATGGTCTGTGATGTTTCTTCCTTGGTGGAAAGAACTGGGCATTTATTATAAAGGGTGCTTTTTGGTTGTTCATGTGGCCACTTCTCATCTGATTTCTCTGTGTCTAAGCTGGTAGATAGAGGGCTTTAGCCATGCTCAGCTCTATCATGATTACTCAAATATGTGATGGCTTTCTGAGTGTGTGTGGAAAAGCTATGGCAGTATTGTCAGTAAGTATAATGATGTTACATTACTAATAATGAGAATGAGAATGGCGAACATTATTGAATGTGTTCCCAGGTGCTGTCCTGGGTATTTGAAGTACATTCTCTCTTTTACCTTCCAACCTTAAGAGAATGGTCCTGTTATCATCCCTTACCATCCTCATTTTAGAGATGAGGAATCTGAGCTATAAAGAGATTACATAATAAATTCTCTTTCAAACTGTTCATAAGTTAGGGAACCAGGATTCAGTCATCTACTCTGCATATATACTGTTAACTATTAACCATGCCATTCCTAAAAGCTTAGACTTTAGAAAGTCTACTTTTCAGTACTGCCAAAGATTCATTTTATTTACCCAGGAGCTTTTAAAAGAAATTTTAAACTAGGGTGTAACATTAAAATGCTCAAGATTGCTGTCTCTGTTTTTCTATCTGCAGTTGTGCCATCCTTTGGTCAGGGGCTTGAGTGAATGCTGACCTGTATAGAGACTGCAGAAGGGTAAAAGGTGCTGTGACTTGAAACCCTTACTGTCAGACAGTGCAGACCACGTTCCACTTGGAGTAATTTGAACACACAGCTACTCTTACTTCTTCTTTTAGATTTTAGCCTCTTTGTAGCCTAGTAATAGGTAAAAATAGCTTAAATGTTGCTATCTTGACCAGGTATTGGATAGCATTTTGTGAACATGTTTTGTCTACATTTCCTTAATCAAAAATTCTGATTTTTATTAAACTAAAATGGAACACCCATTTTCAAGGTATTTTAAGTCTATTCCTCTATTTAGTGAGCATATATAAGATGAACCAGGAGTTGATGGGGATTTCTGAATCCTTTTTTCCTCTCACGCTTTGTACAATGTGTCGTAGCAACTGTCCCTTCAGTGACACACAGAGACTCTTGTGAAGGTCCATCTTTGTATCGTATACCTTTGGAGCATATTGAAGGCTTCAGAAGGTGGCTGCTGCAGTGCTGGAACATTCTGAGGACTGCCTCTCAGCACACATCCTGGGCATTAATAAAAGAGCAAGAACTGGGGTAGCCAGGTTCAGCTTTATTAGTTCAGTTATTTCAAATTACTGCACTTACCCAGGAGGGGGAAACCCACTCAGGCATTGATAGCATAGTCATATCCAAAACAGTCTCAATCTCTATAGGACAGATTACTTCATATAAAGAAGGTGTTTTATTACCATTTCCCTTGTTCTAAGCATATTAAATTTAAAATTTCATGCTCCAGTTGAGGGTTTTTATGGGACGCCTGGCACAGTTTGTGTCCTCTTAGTGATTGTTTAGTGTTGGGCCGCAGATGATGCTCATCTGTAATGAGCATTTCATGGTCCCTCCAGTACAGGAAGCATAATAGAAATGCCATAATGAGTTAACTCAGTTGCATTTATTTAATTCACAGGATTGGTCATTAATCTGTAATTATCACTTCCCTTTCTTGGTTACTAAAATATTTCTTCCTTCATAAATTATTAATTATAATATATAGTAGTTGTTTTCTTTAGTTAAACATTATAATATGGCCATCAGTGGATCTCTTCGGTTTTATTCTGAAATAGGTGTCTTGAATATGTTATCTCATAAAATAGGGTTTTACTGTTAGGTGGCCATTTTCGATGGGCATTGGAATCTCTGTGCTGAGCAGCCCCATATCTATATTTAAGTGTTCTACTTTTGCTCTGTCTCCTCTATCTCGCCTGTCCCCAAGCATAGCCTCCTGGGCTGGGGTCCTGCTGGTACACACTTCCCAAGGGAGTTGTGAATGCCTTGGAGCCACTTTGAGAAGTAGATTCTTTAAGTGCCTTTAGAAATATGTGCTTTAAAAAGAAATGCACAGTGGGGCAGTGTCATGCACGCCTTTAATCCCAGCACCTGGGAGGCAGAGGCAGACAAATCTCTGTGAGTTCAAGGCCAGCCTAGACTACATCGCTAATTGCTGGACAGCCAAGGCTATACAGAGAAACTCTGTTCTTGGAAAAACAAAACAAAACAACAAAAAGGCAAGTACAGTGCACAGCACACAAATAATTACACTGTTTTCTGTTTCTTATCTGTCATTTTAATTCAGGCTTTCTGTGTGTCCTTATTAGATTCTCAGTGTGATAGCAGGAAACTGGAGCACTAAGAGGAACTTTTAAATCTCACTGTATTATCTATTTATCCTCCTTAAACTGCTAATATAAATATGCCTGGAAAAAGAAAACATAAATGGGTTCACTATATTATGGTATTTTGCTTTGCATATTCTTTGTGCTTGATTCTCTCTTTACAAGTACATAAAGCAAAAACGAATCTAAGAAAACCTGTTTTGTAAGGAATACAACAAAACTTTGCATCAGCATCTAGTCACCTGCCCGTCTGGAGCAGCCGTGCATTCAGGAGAGGAAGGAGGAGCTCTGATTCCTGAGGGACCTTTCCTGACCTGAGTGTGTGCTCTGTCGCATGGCAGTCTGGCTCCCCTTGCTATCTTGTGGGGGTCTTCCGATCCTTTTGGATGGCCACTTCAATTCTATTGTTATGCAAAATGAGAAGATAGAACTCAGTTGGCAGTTTCATACTGCCTACTGTTTATTGGGGCTCAGAAATTTTTTTTCAATTTTCGATTTAGTTTACCTGTCTTTTGTTGGGTCCTGTTACTTAATTTAGAGCACCTATTTGGGAGAAGCAGACTGTATATGTGTGCGTTGCACTATTGCTGCGTTCTGGTCACTTTTCTGGCATTGTCTGATTTCATCTTACAATGTCCCTGAGCATCTATTCCACTCATTGGCCTGTTTTGTGTTCAGGTCAACTGAGGCCTCAGAAACTGGACGTTTTCTGCCCTTCACCCCATGCTGAGGCTGAGCACTGACCATAAGTCTGCATAATACTGCCTTTTTCAGAATTACAAGTTTTCCTTTGCTTATTTTTGTCTTGAGGTTCTTTTGTTCTTAAAGGAAATTGTGAGTCCCAGTAGTTTCACTAGCTCTTCCATGACCTTTGAGATTGTATGGCCAATTCAGGCCCTTTTAAATTATGTCAGAATCTTATCTCCAGCAGCCATTGAAAACAGCCTGTATCCTATTTATTTTTGCCTGGAGAATGAGACGTGTTGTCAGGAGATGAGAAATGTGTGACCCTCGGTACACCACTGGGCACTTTAAGAGCAGTCAAGGAATCTTAGCTGTTATTGACCATTATAAATTATAAAATTATCTTGTTAGTCACCTTTTACATGCATTATCTCATTTAACCTCCACAGACCCCCTGTGAGAGTGCTTCTGTTAAACATAAAATACTGTGCTTCTGCAAGTGAGCACAACTGGTGAACTCCGTGTGCCACTCCCTGCCCATTGATAAGGACTGTGGAAAATAGATAGGCTAGTTCACAGCCCATACCCATGAAGACGCAGGGCCACACATTACTGGAGCAGAGGTCAGCCTTGACATATACCTGCAAATAGAGTTGTGGATTCAGACAAAGGGCACAGGTCACGGTTGGCTGACAGGATCAGATTGAGGTGCCTCCTAAGGGGAACAGGCTGCACTAGGGCTGAATGATCTGCTCTTCCAGACCTGAGTCAGTGGGAACAAAGAACAGGGAAATGGTTCGGTGTGGCCGTGGCAGGCAGGCTCACTGAGCAGGAGTGTGAGATCCATGCTGCAGGGGGTAAAAGAAACTTTGATCGACCAGTGACTAAGCCAGGCACTGTGTGAAATAATTCACAGGAGATGCCCAGGCACACAGACTTCATAGCTGCGTTCTAATCCCCATGCTGTATGCCCACTCTACTAATCCTCTTGAGTGGAGAGGCGCCTGCACTGATGAATCCGAGTCTTACTGATAGAGGCTTCATGTTTAGTGTGAAGTATAATGTGTTAGACCCAAAGAAAACAGAGCAGGGCTGACTTAGAAATGTTAGAACCACACTTGGTAGTTTGTGGTAGAAGGAATCACAGTCTTTCTCTTGTTAGGAAATGCCAAGTCACGCACACCCAGTAGTGATAAGCGCCTAATGAGCATCTCTTGTAAAAGGTGTTCATTAAAAATAACAAAAAATGGAAATGTGTTGTTTCTGAATTTGGAAAACAATTACTTTTCAAGTTGTAGAAATTAAAAAGGAGGTGTAGTCATTTTACTGTACACCTGCATGGGTGCTAAGAATGGCTGTCAGATAGAAGAGCGGAAGAAGAAATAAGGGACACATTACCCTTCATATTAGCTGCAAATAGTATTAAATACCTTGGAGTAACTATAACCAAAGAAGTAACAGACCTATTTGACAAAAATTTTAAATCATTGAAGAAAGAAATTGAAGAGGATATCAGAAAATGGAAAGCTCTCCCATGTTCCTGGATTGGTAGGATCAAC
>PVIH01017071.1:0-43239 GCA_004025045.1 Sigmodon hispidus
TTTAATTTCTTTCTTCAGTGATTTAAAATTTTTGTCAAATAGGTCTGTTACTTCTTTGGTTATAGTTACTCCAAGGTATTTAATACTATTTGCAGCTATTATGAAGGGTAATGTTTCCCTTATTTCTTTTTCAGCTCTTCTATCTTTAGTGTATAGAAGGGCTACTGATTTCTTTGAGTTAATCTTGTATCCTGCTACAAAATAAAGCCTTTAATTGGCTGCTTCCTTAAAGTTTCAAGGATTAGTTCATGATAATTATGGCAGGAAGCAGACAGGCATTGTGCTAAAGCAGTAGTTGATATCTTTACATCATGATCCATAGGCAGCAGATAGAGAAAGACATTGGCCCTGACATGAGTTTTTGGAACCTCAAAACCAAGTGACATATCTTTTACAGCAAAGCTACACCTCCTCCAGGAAGACCACACTTCCTAATCTTTCCCAAACAGTTCCATTAACTGGGGACCAATCATTTAAACGTATTAGCTGGTGGGGGTCATTTCTACTCAAACCATCACACTGAGCCCAAGATTGGTACCATAAGTAGAGTGTTCCTGTGATAATACTGACCATGTGTTTTTGAGATGCTTGTGATAACATGTAAACCTTGAGCTGGTCAAGCCATTGAGCGCTTAGAGTTCAATGAGCTGTTCTGTGGGAGCTTGGTAGATACAAATGCTGAGAGCACTGCAGACAATTGGGAGCTGGCTTGTGAAATTTCAAAGAGAAACAGATGGTATCAAAACTTTTCTAATGTTTGGAGCCAAGTCTCCTAAAGTAATACTTTTGCTTTGCAGGGACAATTGACGCTAGTTTTCTGGAACTGAGAAATTAGTAATAATTAAGAAGAGACCAGCAAGATTGAGGCAACATCTAGAAATGTTTCCCTAGGATCAGCACACAGAAGCTGTAGTCCAGAGTGAGTCAAGGCTGTTCTTTGTGCTGGTAGATGAACTTGGTGATGTCCCAAGTGGTACTGGTTTTGAAGGCATGAAGGTGTCATGGAAAGATAATAAGACTTAGGATCACAAGAGACCAAGACAGGCTTTGGTGAAAATGGAGCCTCAGTTCTAATCAAAGCCTAAGGATTAAAGGGGTCAAGAGAGAAGTTGACTCATGATGTGACAGCATCAGAGTATCTCAAAAGATCCCAAGAGAGGCTATCGTTAAACATGAAGCCAACTTGTCATAGAGTCGCTAGCATTGTGAGATGACAATACCATGAGATAACTTCCAAGAATAGAAGCAGCTATAGTGCTGATCTGAGTCTAGAAGATAAGCTTTGTATGCAGAACCATTGAAGAATTTTAGGACCAGAGAAGTGGCACTGCTTAGGCACTTTGGAGCACAGAGGATGTTGAGTCCCACATGGCAAGTATTGAACTGTTTACACTGTTGGACTTTTGGATTTTGGTGTTTTACTTTAATTGATAGTGATGGTGACCTGTTTTTTTTTTGTGTCAAAACAAGAAAATATGTAACTTATTTTTAATTTTATAGGAACCCACAATTAAAGTTTAAAAATTTTAGAGAGACTTTGAAATTTTAAGGAAGGTGTGGATATTTTAGAGAAACTTTGAAGTTTATTTTCTTTATCATTAATTTCTTTTTACAATAAAAATCTTTCTTCATTAGTGAAAAATATTTTGTCAAATTATTAAAATTTTCTTGATAGATTTTGTTTGTTAATGACTAGCATTGATTAACCTTCAAGTTAAATGCAAACATACAACCAGCCCAGCACAATGTGCTTCATACTGATCATATCATAGCCCTAACTACTCCTGTTTTAGATTTGCATAGCCAAAAAAAATTCTCATCATTCTGACTAGTTTTATCTCAACTTGACACACACTGTCCTGCATAGTTTTATGCCTACATGACATACAATAAAGTTGCTTGAGAGGAAGGAATCTCATATGACAAAATGCCTTCATAAGACTGGGCTGTAGGCAAGTCTGTAGAGAATCTTCTTAACTGATGTTAGAGGTCCATCCCTCTGTGAGTGAGGTACCCCTGGGCTGGTGGTCCTAGGTATTATGAGAAAGCAGGGGATACCAGTCATGAAAAGCAAACAAGTGAACAGCACTCCTTCATGGCTTCGGCATCAACTCCTGCCTCTAGGTTTCTGTCCAGTTTTAATTCCGACAGGACTTCCTTCAGTGCTGAACAGTGATGTAGAAGCATAAGCCAAATAAGCCCTTCCCTCCAAAACTCACTTTTGGTCATGGAGTTTCATCCTAGAAACTGTAATCCTGACAGCGCATTCTCACCCAAAGAGTTAACAATCATAATGAACAATACTGCTCTTACTGCACATAATATTATAAAAGGCAGAAACCTCATGTAAACTTGACATTTGTCTTCTCATTCTCATATGCCTTCATAAAAATTAAACTACATAAAAACTTTAACTTCAGAGAATGTAATAAAATGGTCAATAATGCAAATATCTATCATGAGAGATCTCAGTGTTTAAGAAGGTCAGCAGCTAGGACAAGCAAATTATTTACCCTCCGTGTTCAAATTCAGTCTTTCTTGTCATCATTAGAACACACAATGCGGCTTATGAAACGTGCTAATTTGGTAGACAGGAAAGTAAACCATTACAAGCTTTGAGGATGAATATCAGTCACAAACCTGACAGTAGTGGCCTTTAGGTTTGAAACTAAATAGCCTTAAGGAAGCATGAACTTCAGACTCACAACTTCATAGAACTGAAACTGTGAAACCCTAAAGGCTCAGGCAAGGCCAGAAGTTATGTTGGATTTAACCTGTTAAAACTTGGAGTTGACAAAGCACCTGGATCCACTAAGCACACATTTCTTAAAGTACAAAGGGATGATAAATTTAGTATGCAGCAAAAATTTTGATGGACTTTATTATAAAAATCTTACACACCAAGATTAGCCAGACTCAAAGTTTATATATGTCATTGAACTTCTGTAAAAATTAGAATAGCTATCCTGAAGCTATGAAAGTAGAAAGTGGATTTTACCTTTTATTATTAACATATTTCATGCTCTTATACCACACCAAAGGACTAGATGATATAAAGTGGCTAATAAAACCAATCAATAACAGTAGTTTACTCCTTAAAATTATTAATGAAACTGAAAAGCATTTTGTTCTGGTGAGATTTTTTCCAACTACAAACATGTGTGTTGTGTTTCAGTGTTGGGCTTTGTAGCCCCTTAAAATGCTACCACTGAGTTATGTCCTCAATCCCAAAGCACAGATGCATTTATTACCAGTTTACTCAGAAGTAATATTGTAGCCTTTGACTGGAAAAAAGAACTGCCATGGCCTCAAGAGCAAAGTCTGAAAAGGACTGAGTGATTCCTTGTTGCCTGGGTCTCTGTGAGTTCACATGAGCCTTGCTCAGTTGATGCCTCAGTCTCTATAAGTTCATATGAGTCTTGCTTTGTTGATATCTTAGTCTAAGAGTTTATTGGTACCTTGCTTAGTTGATTCAGAGGGCCTTGCTCTCTTCGAATGCTCCATCTCTCTGGCTCTTACACATTTTTTTTTCTCTTCTTCCACAGGGTTCCCTGATCTCTGGAGTGGGGATTTAATGGGGACATTCTAATTAGAGCTGTGTATTGTCTGCACAGGTCTGTACCAGTATAGTTGGTATTAATCACTAGTAACTGATTGTATAAAAAGATTAATATTTATTATTAATGGGTTCATATGAAATACTCACTGATATAAGAGATTGAAGAGTTGAGCAATTCCTGGAAGGCTGGACAGATCTATTTGGTGGAAGTGTCTGGTCCTTTCTCCAAAAGTGTGAGGGAGCAAACCAGGAAGAAAGACAGGATGCAGCCAGTCTAAAAATGGCCTGGCCATGCCCCATACATGGACCCTCAAGGCCCAAAGGCCACACCTCTAGGTAAAGGTGATATAATATATCCTTTGCATATATAATATAGTTCTCAGTTTATTATTTTTATGGATTCCTAAGTGTGTGAATGATTTCTATGCCTCCTTGAAGGCTCTTTTCCTTCTCTTTGCCTTGTTGAACTTGGATGTGATGTTTTTTTGTTTTTATTTTATTATATTTCAATTTGTGCTGTTTGGATGATCTCTTAGAAGCTTGTTATTTTCTAATGATAGACATAGAGGTTGTGAATCTGAATGGGAGGGGAGGTGGAGGAGGAACTGGTAGAGTAGACAGAGTGGACACTGTAATCTGGACAATGTATGAGAAAAGAATCTGTCTTCAGTAAAGGGGCAGGGGGGAGAAGAAGTGATACCTTCAGTCCTGACTTGAAATCACTCCACAGTGATGCTATACAGTTGGCTCAGCATATTTATTTGACTAAGAGCTACAAACCTTCCAGCGGAAATAGGTGGCAGGAATAAAAATATACAAGAAAATATAAAATTATGACTGACATGTGTCAAAACTGGTAACAAATACCAAGACTCAAAACACAAACTTTTAACAGACAAAAAAAATAATACTGTGTATGTGAAAAAATAAGTAAACAGGTAAGTGGAGAAAATAATTACATGTTTAGAAAGCAGAGCCTTCTTCAAGATAATACACTAATTTTAAACAAAATTGCCCACAGTCTAAATAACACAATTGGCTTTATCCATAGTGCTAGTACCGTATTAAGTTGACAAAGCACAATTAATATGAAATTTTAGCAAAAACATTAGTGCCATCAATCATTTTCTAGGCTCTAATGATTAAATCCTTGGCTAAATGAGTGTTTAAAGTGCATTTGCTGCACTATGAATTAAACCATAAATCCCAGAATTATTTAGTCCTACATCATACGAGCTTTTCTACTTTTAGAGACCCAAACTGTTTATAAATTCTGTAAACAATTATTACCAGTAAAACAAGTGTTCAGAAACCAGTTTAGCAGAATTGGGGGGGGGGGGCGGGGAGGAATCTATAGGCTGTGATAAATCAGGCAAGCAAGAAACTTAAAAATATTCAAGTATTAGTTAATGAAGATGATTACACTCTGTAAGTACACTAACAGCCCTTGAATTACACACTTTAAGAGCATCAATTTCATGTTGGATAATTTATGCCTTAGCAATATTCAAAAGCTTACCTGGTCTAAAGGCTAGCATAGAAAAAAGAAAGTCAAAAGAGCTTTCCTTTAAAATGAGATTGCTCTGGCTATTGATGGGGACACCTACTTTCCTTCCAAATACCAGGCAATGAAAACAGACAAAGAGAACAACACCAGTGAAGTCAGAGTCAACATGTGAAAGACACACACTGGCAGCACTGTGAGTGAATCACATCCTCACACACTTTTATGGAATAACTATGCTCTGTCTCTTCCCCAAGCTTAGATAACCTTATCCCCTATTCTAAACTGTGTCAAAGGGTCAAATGTCATTACAATGAGATTAAAGATGCATATGTGTACTCAGCAAAGAACACATCATCTGGTAATCAGCATCTAGAAGTTTAGAGGCCCAGGGGTTATAAAAACAATAGGGTTTTTCCAGTCACATGGACCTGGATGGAAGCTGGCCAACTGTCATGCTGCTGCTGTATACAATCCACTTCTGACTGACTGGTGCCTTAGGGCAGATATGTGGATGTCACCGTTTAAAATTGCTTTGTGTTTAAGTCTTTAAGTAGAAAAAAGGCAATCACCTTCTATATTTAATTATCACTGCTTACAGAAAATAAAATGCATATAAAAATCAAGAAAAGGCTAAACTTGACACTATACTTTTTCACAGAAGCCATTTTTGGAGAGTTGAAAATTTTCAAAAGGAGAATGAGTACGTAGAATGAGAAACTTATCCTCTGCTTCCCACAGCACTCAAGTGCTCAAGGAATACACCTAATATTCAGTGGTCAGCAGTACCTGCATGATGATTAAATCTGCAGGGTAAGCCCACTGTGTGAACTGCAAGCAAGGCATGTGGCACCTGAATCAGATGGGTAAGTGCTGTTTAAGCGTGACCGCCTCCAACAAGGCTTTCCACATAATCAAGAAAAATAAAATTCAATTATCAGGCACAGATGAGCTCCCTAACTTTTATCTCTTTATAACTGCAAACTGTAATGATTTAAATGGTTATGTCATTAGATTGGCTTTTTAAGAAAATATGAATTATCAAACTCTAGTGAGCTGAAATTCACAGGGACTGGAATTGTGTTTGTTCAGCTACTGTTGTGAAGTTTCTTTCCCTTTAAAATCATTTATGGGGACTAAAAAAGACAGAGGTTTATTTTCAATGAAGAAATACAGCTTGCTTGAGGATCAGAGACCAGAATCAGTCACAGAGTTGGCCATAGAGGTCAGAGAGCAATCTTAGCACTTGGGAGGCAAAGATCTGTTTGAATCTCTGCAAGTTCAAAGTTTGATCTACTGAGATTAATCCAGTCCGAAAGAGAAACAGAGAAGGCATTGGTAGCACACACCTTTAATCCCAGCACTTGAGATCATCCACCTTTAGTCATAGCACTAGGAAAGTTGAGACAGGAAGTGATATGGCTGGGCTGAGAAAGAAATATAGAGTTGGAGAAAACAAGGCTCACTCCGTTCACTTACCTTCCCTTTCACCTGAGGACTCAGAGCATCAGTCTGAGGACTCCTGGAGACGGGATCTTCCCCTTTTGGCCTGAGGACTCAGCAGTGGTGAGAAGGTTCTCTAGTGGCTTGCTCCTCTGCTTCTCTGATCTTTAAGCATTATCCTAATATCTGGCTCTTAGTTTTTATTATAAGAACAATTAGGATTTATGCAACAAGACCGATTGATAAAATTTTTCTCATCTTTTCCAGATTCTACCGGAATGTCAGTAAATAATGTCCACCAAATGTCAGCACCAAAGGTTAAAAATAATACCAGAGAAGCTGGAAGTAAATACTTGTAGGGAGCTGCGTTGTACCACGCCCTAAAGGTGGCGCTGGTTTCCACCTTCCACCTTTCTCGATGGTGGGTGCTGTTGGGAGTAAACAACTCCTTATTGGCTGTAGACAAGGATGGTGGCTTGCTTCAGGCGCCTCAGGACCTGTGGGCGATGTCCACGTGGCTTACCGGGATTGAAGGCCCAGAGGGTATTTAGCCACAAGCAGACTTCCCCCCGGGGTCTTTCGTCGTTTGTCTAAGAATGAGAGTGAGAGTGAGAGACAAGAAGATAATTAAAGGCCCGAATAAACTGCAAAGAGAAGGATCCGGTGTTGCGTGTTCCTTGTGGGACTAGGCTGCGCGCAACAAATACTGACTGAAAGTCTTCTGGCTTAGGAAGACTGTAGCCCACATATCCAGCAGACATGGTCTCAGGAAGATCAAAGTTTTGGACACTTCAGATATTAAAGGCTAGAATGAGGAATACAAATGAAAATGTGATGTGGTAAAAAAATCTACAGAGAAACAGGAGTCATTTGGCAAGGCTAATTCTTGTTTTCCTGAAGCAAGTAATGAAATGGCTAAAAATAAAAATGCTTTTACCCACTGACTTTTGAAAAAGCCCAGTGACTCTTTTCAAGGGAAGTCAACAGATGAACCCAACACTCTGATGATAGCACAGCTTGAGTAGTGAAGCAAGATGAAGACCCACAGATGGGCAATACTAGCAAATTTATGACAAAATCTTCATAACCTCGTAAGATAATACTAAAATGCTGTAAGAGAAGAGAGTTTCTGATCCACTTGAAATATATGATCATTTGGGATATTAACAATAAGAAATGAATTTCTGGGGTATCTCAATGAGAGAGTATTTGCTACCACAACAGTTGAGTTAAAGCTTCAGCAACACAAAAAAATTAAATAAGCAGTTCTCACACTAGCTTTGTTTCATGAGTTCCCCAGAACCTTGCCAACCACTCTCAAGCCAAGATCCTAGCTCCTTTACAGACTTTTACTGGTAAGTTTCTCCCAGAACCCTACCTAACCACACCATATCCACATACACAGGCCTAGCTTTCAACAATCAGTTTAGACATAATTCTTCTTTGGAGAGATTGCAACAGATCAAGTATTACGGTAAGATAATAATGACAACGATAAAGAAGAACTATTATTTGTTAAGGGGTTCCAAGAGAAGCACTCACTGATACAACAGGGATTAAGTAGTTGTTCAGCTCCTGGAAAGGCTGGACTGGTCCACATAGCTTCTTCATTCAGGTCCTTCGCGTAAGGGCATGAGAGAGACCTGAGGACATTCACCTCAATCTTAAATTGGATCTCCAGCCACATCACTAATACTGGTGCCCCAAGATTATAGGTGATTCCCAGATCTATAATGGCCAAGAAGCCATGCCTCTAGGTCAAGGTGATAATATCTGCTCTCCTCTACAGTAAAGCCTGCCCAATCAGGCTCCACACTCCCAGGCCTAGCTCTGTTCACACAGTTCCATCTTTATCTGGTTTGAGGAAGGAGATACTCTTACATTAGACATAAAACCAGTGAATAAAGTCAAATAGCCAGATCACATTGCAAAAACATAATATAAGAACCAAGACTTTATAGATCCCTCCAAATCCACTAGTGATATAGAAACATTCTCCAATGAGAAAATTACATAGATGAAAACCACAAAATAGAATTTAAAAGAACAACCACACATTTCTTCAAAGAATTAAGACATTTAAAGAAAATACAACTGACCTTTACAGTTATTGTACATGCTAGTTCATAGAGAATATAGTTGGGTGAACTGCTGGTTACTTTCCTCCTTTGAAAGCTTGCTCAGTGCCTTCTGTTACATTGAAAGCCAGTACCCAGAATGGAGGCTTTCAAATGACTCCAAAGTCGGGGACCTCTGGGCCCTACGTCTGAAGTGTATGGTACATTCAGCAACAGGGACTTACCCGCCACTAATGTATGTGTGTAGGAGGGAAGCTGGCATCAAAGGGTAATAGCAATAGCCTATCTTTCGAGAGTCTCTTAGCCTCGCCAACCACATTGTTGATTACCAACAACATCAATGAAGGCCTCTCATGTTTAGTGTTGGGTTTTTATAAGATGGCCTTTGGCTTGTAAAGAAAATCCTGCCAGCCCCTATGAGAAAATTTTATTTAAGCTATATATTTATAATTATTTTTACATATATATGTACAATTTACATATAATATAGGCAGTTTTTGGCTAAAGAAAGCAGATAATATGATACCTTGTGACTCTTTTGGGTTCCCAAGAGACTGATACATTCACTCCACAGTGAAGCATTTGGGCTGCTTTGTGTTTCTCTGTATGTCACCTTAGTACTCAAGGAAGCATGAAAACTTGACAGAAAAAAATTGGTCGTAGATGTTAATCTTGTGTGCCCTGTATATCTTGCAAGCGTCATTGTATCCTGAAAAATACAACTGTTTTGTTCCTTGTTATTGTTATTATATTCTGTTGCTAATAAAGGTAGTAAAATCTGCCTTTAATAAAATTTCCACAGCCAAAGATTTGTTGTGGACCCTCCAACTGGTCTAGTGTCATTTCTCATAGCCATATCAAGTGACTTTGGTGCTTAGGGGACATTGCAGAAGAAGGAGAGAAAAGGTTATGAGAGCCAGAGGAAAAGAGTGTTTACAGTGATATTGTATCTCTTAGAAATATCAGAATTTTTATCCATAAATCCTTATGGACATCACTACCTAAATATAAACTGAGGAAGGACAACACCAATAGACATGCTAACATGATCATAGGAAACTCAAGAAGCCTCAACTATGCACAAGGAACTACAGGCAATCAAGGGATGCTGAGATGTGAAAAATTAATTTTCCCCAGGGAAGAGCACAGAAATTAGGTATTCAAAACCAAAATTTAGTCAGACTTGGCATTTTGTGGAGGGAGGCCCGGGCACGTGGCGGCTGTCATGGGCTGTGATGGGCTGTGCCACTGAAGCTGGTGGTCATGTGGATATAGGGCACTGTGCTAGTGGTGAAAGTTGACCAAGCCCATCTGTGTGACTGCATGACTAGAGCAGGGCCTTTTCTGTGTGCGGCCTTTAATGTTGTCAGTGGCTCTGGGGAGTGTTTCTGGCTGCTGAATGTTCTTGCCTTGGCTGTGATGGGCTGGGCTGGAAACTTAGTATTCAGCTTGTGCCTTGCCTGAAGCACCCACGGGGGTGGCAGCAGTCTCTGCCCCATGGAGACCAGTGGCTGCAGTAAACAGACAGCGCCTTGTTTTGTTCTAAGGCATATTAAGCAGAAATTTGATGAGCTTTATTTAGGATAAATAAGGTAGTGAAGACTGGGAGGTTAGCAATTAAATTTGGAATGCAGAAGTTATAGGGAGAATGTAGGAGTTGGTAGAAGGGCTGAAAGAAGTTCAGAAACGAGAAGAGATGGGAGAGGAAAAAATGCTTCCATTTGCACCGAACACTTGTTTGGAAAGTTAATTGTCACAAAATATAGAACTCTAAGAGGTTAAAATGAATAAGCTTGGTGAGGTCACTGTGCTCTCCACTACTGAAGCTTAGGGACAATTTTGAGCCAGCTAAATATGTTATCACTTAAACTGACATCTCAAGGGAAGTGAAAATCCTCTAGAATACCCTTTGATTTCTAGGGTGATTTTGCTAGGATACTGCTCTATTCATACACCAATCACCACAAGGTTTGTCAACATAAGAAATGTGACTCCAGGGATATTTCCAACCACGCTGCAGAACTATAAAGACCCACCAGTTAAACAATATCATTTGAGCCATCTACTATTTTGAGGTTTGCCGGCAAAGCCTAGAGGATCAGCACCTGGAATAACAGTGTGAATGAGTCTTGTGGAGAAGCTTTAGTAGTGGGGAACACCAGGAGAAGGGGAACACTTACCGACTGGGGCTGGTGGTGTGTGACAACTGAGCAAATGGAAGGGTGAATCTTGGCAGTGACTGTGATTTTTGGATGAGACTTTCTTAGATTATGTGCACTTAACTCTAAGAAGAGGCCTCCCGGGTTTCGGCACCAATATTAGTATTCTGCGCATGAAAGAATTCACCAATACTCTGCCAAGGGAGCCATATTAGGTTTATTAAGGAGGGGGAAAGAGAGGAGAGAAAGAGTATGGTAGGGGGCAGAGAGAAAGAGAAAAGGGATGATGTCATTACTTTAAAGAGAGCAAGGAGGAATATATAGAAGAGTTTAGAAGGAAGAGTGGTAAAGGAAAATCACGTAATTATAATATCAAAAATAAAAATAATTTAAAAACAGATGCTGCAAAATTAAATAGGATAACAGCAAACATCAGATTAAGTGAAAATAGACACAAACATGTAGCTGAGTGAAATGGTGAAGGCAATTCAGAATTTGAAACTTAGTTGAGTGAAGAAATATTTCTTTAAAAAAATACTGAAAAATTTTATTGAAGATGGAATTGAAAATTCTAGTTGGAAAACTCAGAAGGCAAAAGCCTTACAAATAAAATGGATTAAATAGAAGATATACTATTATTATCTGAATATAAAATTACAAATTTGACTACTTAAGCAATGAATATGAAAAAAATGATCACATAAAAGTAACACACAGAAATTTTGGGACACTACAAAATGACCAAATCTTTGAATCATAGTTAAAGTAGAGGAACCCCAGGTCAATAGCATAGAACATATTGAACAAGATCATAGAAAAAACCTTTCCCAAACTAAAGAAAGTCATAAAATTGCTTTCAGATACAATATGTATATAAACACCAAATAGAACCAGAAGAGAAACTTCACATGTCATATTGGACTTAAAATGTAAAATATGCCTACCAAAGAGAAGATACTGAGATTTTCAAGAGAAAACCCATAAATCTCATATAAAAGAAAACTTATTAGGATAATAACTAACTTCTCAATGGAAATTAAAGGTCAAAAAAACCTCAAACAATGTCCTTCAAACTCTAGAAGACCATAAATGACATCCTGGACTATTGTATCAGAAAAACTCTCTGTCATAGTAGAAGAAGAAAAAACCAAACCAAAACAACAACAAAACCTTCCCATGCTATAAACAGGCTTAAATAATTTATGTATATCACTTCAGGACCACGGAGAATATTGAGAAGAATGCTCAGACAGAGAAGAAAAAGCCTAGCCAAGAGGATAACAAAAGAAACAAATAAAACTGTAAGCGTTGAAACAAAATTTACACCTAAGAATATAAACAATAGAAACAAAACAACAAAAACAACAACAAAACCCAAAATAACAGCCACTAAAACCTTAACATTAAATACTAATGGTCTCAGCTTGTGGTGATGTATATTTAATAAAATTAATCTGGAATATCAGAGTCAACCACAGAGCCAAGCCAGGTCAGGGAGTGGCGACCCACATTTTTAATCCTAGCTTTAGGAATGTGGAAAAAGGAAGTTAAGAAAGCTGGGCAGAGCAAGAGAAGAGGGTTCCTCGGCTTTCCCAGACACTGTCCTTCTTTTCAAGACTCAGAGGCATTCAGTTGGAGGATTCCTAGAGACAGGCCTGAGGAGTTGGTTCACTGGGTGACTGTGGCTTGTTTCTGATATTCCAGCTATTTCCCAATATCTGGCTCTGGGTTTTCATTATATTCTAGTGAAAGTTCATGTGAAATTTGACACCTAATGCCAAATATTAAATATCCTCTGATATTCCAGATTAATTTTATTAAATATGTATCACCACATCAGCTCCTTAATCAAAAGACACGTGTAAACATTGTGGATTAAGAAACAAAATCCTCTTATCCTGTTGTCTATAAGTCACGAATATTTTCCTTAAAGATAGGTATGACTTTAAAGGAAAGGATATTCCAAGCAAAAGGAAACAGAAAAAAAGCAGGTGTCCCTATGCTCTATTATTTCTAATATTTGATTAAATAGATTTCAAAGAAATTTTGAGCAAGGCAACAATTAAACAAGAAAACTTACACATCTAAACATATACAAATCAAAGTCTGTTGCACCAAATTTCATAATAAGTGTGTTAATTGGCATGGTGTGGCCACCTGGAAGAGCCAAACACAGGGCAGACCAACCAGTTTGGCTGCTATCCTGGGTCAGATCCAACACTTTGAGTTGGTCAACCCCAACACTTACTCCATCTACAGAGTTGATGGACCATAAAAAGGAGCAGGGGCTGCAGAACCAAATCTGAGGGTACATCATGGCCACTGAAGGTAAAAACCTGAGACATGGTTATGATCAGAGACGGTGGTGGCTGCTGACACCTGACACAGGACTGAGGAGCAGCTCCAAGGAGTCTGAGAGACCCACGGAGGCCCAAAACATTGATGCACCACTTAGGGTGATAATGTTCCTTGAAAAAGCTATAGACTAATAATTCCAGTGTCAGGCATGAAAGCCCTTTGTGTTATTCGCTGGAACAATCTGAGAGGTTTCTCAAACAATATAGGCTATTGCGGTTGCCCTTGGTTACTTCCAAGAATCTGAAAGTCAAACCCCATTGCTGAAGACACTATGCACTTACAGAACAAGTCTAGGGAGAATACAGTTAGAACTTCCTTGGAAGTCTCCTTTCTTAGAAATAGCCCTTAGTTCCTGAAGGTGTTATACAAACTTCCAAGGGAGAAAAACAATCAACAGAACTACACCTAGCTGTAAAACCCACAACCACAATAATGACCAACTTAGCAAGATTTACCCAAGGGTACAATAGTGGTATTTATACCCCAAAAGCAACCAACATAAATAAAAAATAACTTTAGGGCCTGCTTCATGAGAGAGATCTCATGGCTGCTACTGTAAACTGAGACACCACCTGTGGCTAGTGAGGTCATGATCTTAAAGGAAAACATATTACTGCCACTTTTCATAAACCAGCATAATTACTAACTACACTGTAAATACTTATCCTCATATCCACAGAGAAATGTAGCTTCCACTCCTCCTCAAAGAAACTTATTTCTGCAGCAGATGGACACCATTACAGAAATCAGCAACTGGTCAAAATGCAGAGAACAATTGACTATGAGATGCTCAGTCTCAATTGAGACATCTGCAATAAAATCCTTATACATAGAAGCTCAAGGAGCATCATGGGAGAGGGGGCAGGAAGATTTAAGGATCAGAGAATCAGGACATCTGTAGCAAGATAGTGTCTTCTACATGTGAAAGAAAAACCACATCCATGAAGCTTCAAAAATGTGGCTGCCTAATATTATCTGCATAATTACAACACCAGTTGATACACCAAAAGGAACAGGGGCAAGAAGTTTCACACACACACACAACACACACACACACATACACACACTACCATTGTCCTGATTGTTCACAATTTGGGTCAGGTTCTGACAGCAGGTGTGGCATAGGAGCATATTGTTCAGTGGTTAGCATTATCACATTCTAGGTGGAGTGGGTTGTGGTGTCCTGTTATCTTCTTTGGAGATCTCATGGTCACTGCTAGGAGCTGGGTCTCTGTCTTAGTGTTTTCCATTAAACACATTCTACAAAGATACTGGGAAATTTCCTAATCCTATTATAGTACACCATTACAGAATATAACAGTTTATTAAATGACTCATGGCAGATGAGAAGAAGCAGGGCCAGATCTCCCACATTCATATTCTTAGGGCCAGTTCACCTGCACCTCTGTCAGTAGGGTCAGTACTTCTGTGCTGCCCAGATCTCATGCAGGGGCCACTTTCACAAGCACTGCAGCTGGTAAGAGGGACCTCAGGTGGCAGGGGTCAAGTGGGAGAGGACATCTTTCCCTTACTCTCTCCACCCCATGGCAGAAAGGAGATATGGCTGTCTATCTGATCCCTATACTCTCAAAGCCAGATCACACATGCTTCCACCTACAGGGTCAGCTCTACTGTGCTGCCCAAGCAAGGAGAAGGGCCAGGTTTCCTGACTTCTGTAGATGGAGGAGGGGGGCTCCCTCATCTGTTGCAGGTAGTGAGGGGTGAGGGGTAAAGGAGGGACATCTCTCCCCTGACAGATGAGTAGTGGGAGAGCTCTCCTACACTCAGAATTTCAGGGCTGGTTCACTCATATCTCCACCAACAGGGTCAGTCAGCTGTATTGTGTTGCCCAGGTCAAGTGTTGGACATGCTCTCCCTAGTGCTACAGTTGGTAAGTGTAAGGAGTACACACACACACACACACACACACACACACACACACACACACACACACTGCTAAGTTTAGTTAGAACTGCCCTCATTTGCACATGTTTAGGGCTGGATACTTAGAATCAAGGGCTTTGTCTGAAAAGAACTGGCTCTTCTTCCCTCAGTAGGAATTGAATGCCTGTGCTCTTCATCTCAGAGTAAGGCCTTGTGAAGTTTCTTTCCATGTGTATTCTCATGTTGGCTGCAGTGGTCTCTGTCGGTCTTGTGCAGGCAAACATTGCTTACAATTAAAGGAACAACACTCCTGTCCTGCCAAGAACACACTATCATGTGGCAGTTATACTGATTCTAAGGATATGAGCAATCTTTTCACTTCTTCTACAATGTTTCCCGAGTCTTAGGTGTAGGAGTTACGTTACAGATGTCCCACTATGAACTGGATACCGTACAGTCATTAATATCTGTCTTCTGACCATTGTAGATCTCTGGAATAGCCTCCATTTCTAACAAAATGAAGCTTCTTTAATGAAATGTGATAGCTGTAGTTAGCTACGGGAAGATGATTATTTAGAGGGAAGTTGAAAACCACATTGCTTTAGTAATGCTGTGGTTGTAGTTGCTTCTCTAGAGCCTATGAGCTCTCTGGCCATGGTGTCCTGGCTAGTTTTAAAGTACCAGTCATGAATTTTCCTATAAGGCTCTAAGTCTTGTATTATTAGTTTAGCTCTTGAGAACATTATCTTACCACATAGGATACATCTTTCAAATTGTGTATGTATATGTGTGTGTGTAGAAGACATCTTTGTCAAATATCAGGAGGTTGTAATTATGCATGCTTAAGATTGGGCCTTCTATTCTGTTTCAGCAATCTGAATGTCTATTTTTGTGTCATACCATGCTATTTTTATTATTATAAATCTGTAATATAACCTTAAATCGGGTATTATAATTCCTCTATTATTCTAACCACACCCTCAACCCAAAGATTATTTTTATCTATTTAGTATCTTTTATACTTCTATATGAAATTCAGTTAGTTTTTTGTTTGTTTGTTGTTGCTTATTTCATTGAAGGGTATCATGGGAGTTTTGATTGAGATTGCACAGAATCTGTAATTTCTCTTCATTTTGGTAGGATGGTGTGATGGTTTGGATTAAGTGCTTTCATTTATAAATATAACTGCTGTCATGGTGTCTTTTCACAACAACAGAGCACTGACTAAGACATAAGTTGGTACCAGGAGTGGGATATTGCTGTTATAGGTCTGGCTAAGAATGCAAACGTAAGACTTTGGATTAGGAAAAGAGTTGAATGCTTTAAGTGGTATTCAATAGCCCATACTATCAGAAGCAAAGAATACAGTGGTGCTGAGAGCAATGTAGATTATAATGGCTCAATTCTGGACGTTTTATAGGAAATAAAATTAGTAAGTTACCTGGAAACTATTCTTGTGTAATTTTGATGAAAAATGTGAATACTTTCTGCCTTTGTCCCAAAAAAATCTGCCTGAAAATAAATTGAATGATTTTGGATTAATGGTGTTAGTTGAGGAGAATTCAAGACAGCCTAGTATTATTGTGTCAGGTGATTATCTTATACATAAATACAATACAAAAGAAGCAAGAAAAAATAAAGACTGTACAGTTTTGAGGAGAAAAGGAATAACAGAGCTATGTCCTATACTCAGGATTTTAAAAGTCTGAAGAAAAACCTGGTGCTACATGGAATAAAAGGAGTCATGAGCTCAAGGCAAGACATCCTCCCAGATAAGCTTCCATCTTATGAAAAAGAATTCAAGAGAAGTAAAATGAAATTATAGAAAAGCGTAGGGTCAGGTGCAGCAGGGTATAGCATTAAAACCAGCACTCAGAAGTCAGAGGCTAATAGATCTCTGAGTTTGAGGCCAGTCTGATTTACAGAGTTAGTTCCATCACAGCCAAGATAAGTGGGGAAGGAAATCATCAAAACCAGAAGTCAAGTGGAAATGTATTTGAATGAGGGGGTCATGCTCCAGCCCTAGTGAGCAGCAGAACATAGCAGCTTTGACCACATGGTTCTGGCTTTAGAGTCAAAGATACAAGAAAAGTGTTATAGAATCTGCCTTCATAACTAAGCAAAGCCACTGGGGCCAGGCTTATGTCAGGGGTGTCCATGTATGGAAACCTAGGAGGCTATTGCGTGAAGCTGTGATGGCGAAGTCTGGGTTTTAATGGAGACTCTAAGATGATGGAGATGCTAGAGTTATGGAATACCTTTTGAGGAAAGTTGATAACAGGGAGTGGAGCCAGCCCAAGAGAAATAAATATGTTGCAATCAACAAAACTGACAGGAGTTGGAGATCTGAAGAACACTTCAACATCAGACATAAAGATGGAAAATTTGTAGTTTGCCCAGCTGGTTTTAGATCTTGCTTTGGTCCAGTATTTCCTCATTATGCTCCTTCTCCATCCTTTTGGCATGATGATGTATATTCTGTGCCATTGCATGTTTAAAGTATGTGATATACTTTTTTTTATTTTATAGAAGATTTTAGTTAGATCCCCATGAGTCTCAGAAGAGACTTTTGAGTTTAAATAGTGTAGAGACAATCTATGGGGACTTTTGAAGTTGGATTGAATGCATTTTTGTGTTATGATATGGCTACAAATCCATGGAAGCCAGGAGTGAAATGTGGTCATTTGAATAGGAATGGCATTCATAGACTCATTGTTTGAAAGCTTTGTTACCAGGGAGTGGCATTATTAGAAAGTATCACCTTACTGGAGTAAGTGTGGCCTTGTTGGCGATAGTATGGGCTTTGAGATTTCAAAGTCTCAAGTTATGCCCAGCGTCTTTCTTTTTCTCCTCACTGCCTGCCAATCCTGATGTAGAACTCTTAGCTACTTCTTCAGTACCTCGGTTTCCTGTGTACTGCCTTATTCTCCATCATTATGAAAATGAGCTAAATATCTGAAACTGTAAGCAAGTCTCAGTTTTTTAAAAGAGTTGCAGTGGTAATGTTGTCTTTTCACAGCAATAGAACATGTACTAAGGCAGATGGTTATTGTCAGAATATCAACTTTACTAATCTATGAACATGGGAAGTTTTTCCATCTTTTAGTGGCTTCTCCAAACTCTCACAGTCCCCTTTGAGTGTGCATTTTGGTGACCCAAAGACCTTCCAGAGACCACCTTTAAGAGGCCATAGACATTTCAGTACTTTTCAGGCACACCCACTGGAAACATAGTTCCTAATATTAGAAAACTCTTTTCTGTGTTTTGCCTACCTTTTGGGCACCAATCTTGGCTTACCTCACACTGCTATGGAGTGGCCTTTGCCATGAAGCTCAACAATCTCACACAATATTTAACTAAATTACTTTGCATTCTAGTAACAGTTATCATTCATGAGAAAACATTCTTAAATGTTGTGAAAAAATATCAGAATTGTATGTAATTACCTTTGAAACAATTTCTGAAATAAGCACTATTTTTATTAATCACTACATTTAAGATGCAACATTACAAGACCACAAAATCATATGAAGCAAGATCCTTGCTTCAGTCATCTAGCCAAGGACAAGGACAGTGAGGTTAACAAGAAAAGCTTTGTGAAGGATGGGACCTTAACTTTGGGCTAAAACATAGGCTAAGGGGACAGGAAGGGTGTTGATGAAGCCTGAGCCAGGGCAGTTCAAGCATCAGACCCTGTTAAAGGTTTATTCTCCCCAACTGCATGTTGAAATAAGTGCCCATTTGAAGGGTGTGGTGAGATGCAGCCTTTACGGGGTGATGAGGCCATGATGTGAGGATAGATTGATGCCATTTTTGTGGGAGTAGGTTCAATGAAAAGTGCACAACCGCTTATCTCTCTCCCCCCTTCCCCACTCTACCATGTCCTATCAGAACAGCCGGAGCAATACAACAAGCCCTTGACGTTGGACTTAGCCTCTGGAACTGTGAGCAGATACATTTCTGTTAAGGGACTCTGTTACAGTGACATGGAAAGGATAAAGACAGGGAAGCTTATTTTCACTGTAATTCTGTATTTTTATTGGCATATTCTCCTAGGAGGTTTCAAAGACTTGTTTAACTATGGATGCTCATGTCTCTTAAAGAAGCATGTGGGATGCAGTACCCACATTTTTGACAAAGAGGTCAAAAATATTCAATGGAAAAAAAGATATTATCTTCAACAAATTGTGTTGGCATAGCTGGATGGTAGTGTGTAGAAAAATGCAAAAAGATTCAAGCCTATCACCCTTCACAAAACTCAAATCCAAGTAGATCAAAGACCTTAACATAAAACCAGCTACACTGGACTTGTTAGAAAAAAAAATGAAAAGTACCATCCAACGCATTGGTACAGGTGACCAATTCCTAAATATAACACCAGTAGCACTTCCTAAATATAACACCAGTAGCAGAGATACTAAGAACAAAAATCAATAAGTGGGACTTCCTGAAACTGAGAAGTTTCTGTAAATCCAAGGACACAGTCATTAAAACAAAATAACAGCCTACAGAATGGGAAAAGATTTTCACCAGTCTTCCAAGTAAGAGAGGACTGATCTCTAAAATATATAGAGAACTCAAGAAACTAGAGCCCAAAACTTTGAATAACCCAATCAAAAAATGGGGTTCAGATCTAAAAAGGGAAATCTCAGCAAAAGAACCAAAAATGGCTGAAAGGCACTTAAAAATTTTCAACATCTTAAGCCATCAGAGAAATGTAAATCAAAGCAACTTTGAGACATCACCTTACACCTGTCAGAATGACTAAGATCAAAAACACAGATGACAGCCTATGCTGGAGAGGATGTGGAGCAAGGGAAATACTCCTCCATTGTTGGTTGGAATGTAAACTGGTTCAGCCACTCTGGAATGCAGTATGGAGGTCTCTCAGAAAGGATCCAGCAATACCACTATTGAGCATATACCCTAAAAACACACATTCACACCCCAAAAACATTAGATCAACTATGTTCATAGCCGAATAATTCGTAATTACAAGAACCTGGAAACAACCTAGATGCCCCTCAGCTGAGGAATGAATTAACAAACTGTGGTACATCTACACAATGGAGTACTGCTCAGCAGTAAAAAAAAAAAAACCATATACTAAAATTCGCAGGCAAATGGAGGATGAATTTGGAGAACATCCTCCTGAGCGAGGTCTCACAAACCCAGAACAATAAGCAGGGGATGTATTCACTCATTAGTGGACTTTAAGGAAAAACATTCTTATTTCATTGAAAGATGATGGTTGAATAAAGTGATTTAAAACACACACAAAGAGAAGGGGCTTATTTAAAAAAAAAAAGAAAAGAAATATGTGTCTAAGGCTTGGACTCAAGTAGGTAATACTGGAAAGTACTAGGTCCCTCTAGGAAAGAGAATATGGTGGAAGGACTTTGGTTTGCAAGCTATGTCCTCTAAAGAGAAGTAGGGAACCCTAGTCTCCTTTTTACTTGCTGGATGATGGGGTAAAAAGTTTGATCTGCCACAATCACACCATGACATCACACTTTGTCAGAGGCCTAAGACACTGGGACCACTTGATTTTGTACTGTCATCTCTAAACTCACGAGCAAATGCCCCACTTTCCTGCTTTGTAAGTTAACTGACCAAGGCATTTCATTACAATTGTGAAAATCTGATTAATATAAGGACTAAGCATCAGAATCTCCAAAAATTTTGATCTATGTGACTGATAGGGAAAAAAGTATAAATTGAGCCAGAGACAGGATACAATGAAGGGAGGCGGATGGAAACATGGACATCTGCACCATGATGGTACAAACCTATAATCCCAGGATTCAGGAAAATGAGAGAGGAAGTCTGTGAGTCTGAGGCTGGCCTGGGTTATATCAGGAAATTCTGTATCAAAAAAAAAATAGAAAATAAAATAAAAACAAAATGTGTTTTTAGGGTGCTTGGAGCCAAGAAGAAATGGAGTAACAGTTGAAGATAATTAGGCTTGTGATATTAAGTTGAAAATTAAAGGTTTTGCCACTGGGTCATGAAGAAGGAAAAAAAAGAGATAGAAATTGGGTTTTTGAAAGACTGAGTTGACACAAATTACATTGAAAGACTGAGTTGCCAAGCAGTGTCGGGGAAATTACATTATGACTAGAGTGAGCAGTGACGTGGAGATGATGGTGGAAATAAAGTAAGGAGACATTAAAGGTATTTGGGCTAACTTAGTACAAAAGGAAATGGGAAAAAAAGAGAGGGTTGAAAGGTAACATGAAGATTGAGAAGAATCCAGAGAAGAAAACACTATAAAAGGTAAAATAAGAAGGACAGAAAACAGTGTATGGCCAGTGAAGTTAGGCGTGCCAGGGAGTAGGAGAAACCAGCATGTGTGAGTAGACCACAGGTCAGGCCTCTTCCAAGAGTCTACTGCACAATGTCAGCAAAACCTAAGCAGAGAGGCCTCTGGGAATCTTTCCAAGCAGGAAGTTTCACCAGCCAAAGCAACAGCTGATTGCACTGCTGGGTTGTTGCTGTTGTTGTTTTATTGTTACAGTAGTTACATAGGCTCAGCAGTCATGAGCACTTACAAAGAATGAGAGTTTAGATCCTAACACCCAGGTTGGGCAGCTTACAACTTCTTGTAATAACTCCAGCTCCAAGGCATTCTTTGGCTTCTTCTAACCTCTGTGCGCACTGCACATATGTACACACCCTAGTCCCATACATAAACAATAAAATAAAGTAAAAGAGTAAGATAATTAAGTTATAAGATGATATAATACTCTATGAAACTTTTAATTACACAGATATTTAGTGAGCCCCAGCACTGTGTTAGATTTCTAGAACTACTCACTCCTAAAAAAAATACAAACATTCTCATTACTTCTGTGAATTTTCAGCCCACAAGTGCTTATGTTCTCCCTTGGATATATAACACTTGGCTGTGCTGAACATAAATATCAAAAAATGACATGAATTTTAGTTTCAATTATGGCAAAATATTGTAAAACCAGAAGTGATTTATTTATAATATTTAGAGGTGGCAAGATCTAGGATAGATAAATAGAGATGGCCTGTGACAGCTGTCATACAAAAATAAGGCAAGAAAAGCAAAAAAAATGTTTTATGAGTCATAGATGGAAGCAGAAATTCAGAAACCAGCAAGAAAATGACAGGAACTCTACACAGAGTTTGAAGCCACAGAGAGCAACTGGTTCCAATAGAAGTTTCCTGGAGGAAGGGGCTGCCACCCTGCAGGAAAGGGAAGTAGGACATTTCAGAAAGCCCAGTCTCTGCAACAGATGGATCAGCCACAGGGCAGGAGAATCCCATGGTCCTCACAGGCTCCATCTACTCTGTGGAGCTGAACAGTCCAGAACAAGCAACAATTCTACTCCAGTGAAAGAGTTCATACTGGTTTCACATAACTACCAAATTCAAGCCTCTAGGGCAGCCATTTAGCAAGAACCTGGAAACAACCTAGATGCCCCTCAACTGAAGAATGGATTTATGGAGTAATACTCAGAAGTAAGAAAAAATGATATCCTAAAGCCTGCAGGCAAATGGATGGATTTGGAGAATATCCTCCTGAGTGAGGTATCACAATTTCAGAAAGATAAACAGGGGATGTACTCACTCATTAGTGGTCTCTAAACAAACAAACAAGAAAAAAAAAAAAAAGCCAAGCATGCCCAAGCTGCAAACCACAACCACTGAACAGCTTGGGATAGCAAACGCCTTGGACTAACCCCGTGGATCCCACTCCCCCTAGAGGAACACCTGATTCAGTCTTGATGTTGGGGGGAGAAAACTGGATCTGCCAGGAGTGGAGGTTGAGCTAAGCAATACTGGGGCCTTGGGACCGCCTGCCCATGGCGGGGATGGGGAGATTTGGAGAAGAGAGAATGACCTGATGTGGTGGGTGGGGTAAGGAACCTTGAATAAGGATACACAAGCATAGAAAATGTGACTTCTTTATTCTTAATAAGAGAGAGAGAGAGAGACAGAGAGAGAGAGAGAGAGAGAGAGAGAGAGAGAGAGAGAAGCTACTATGTAGAAATCAGCACCAACTCCCTAGCCTTGAGCCTACCAACAACTCTTTCATGTCCCTGTGGTTGAATAACCAATGACTGTCACAGCCTCATTCTTGAGTCCACCAACACAGCCCTGTAGAAACCCAGGGAGGTCTCTACCACCTTGTGACTACAGCTGCTGGTGTAGAATGCAGTTTCACCAATTCTTTCCCACCAAGAGCTGACAATTGTGACAGCAGTGTCCCAATAATCCAGGGACATGGTGAACAATGACTGTAAGCCTTTGGACTACTTACACTCAGGATGTAGAGCTAAAGACAGCCCTAGAATGGTAGGATCTGGTATAGAAGCATTGGTACCTGGAGTAGATCACCACTAGGACCCATACTCCATGCAAGAGAGTGTGTTACAAGCTCTAACTCCAATGTCACAAACTCCATAAAACCCAAGTAAGGTCCCTTTTGTATTCTTAAACCTTGAGTGCAAGATTGTCAGTGCTACAAACCCTTGCATCACCCGTGTTTATCCTGTAGGACCTATAGAAACTCTCATACTATCCTGTGGCCATCAGTTTTATAAATTAAAGCATCTTCTATATTTATTCTGAGGGGCTTAGGAAAGTATTCTACATATTCTGTGATGCAGAGACTGTGGTGACTGATACCGAAACCCACAGTGTTACATGGTTTACTCCAAGGGATAAGGAGACAAAATTCTCTAAGCCTTAGTGTCAATGTCACCCGTGCCAGATCTGTAGAATATGAGTTCCCACTCTTGGAGTCCATGTCAGTTGCTAAGTGAAATAATTACTTTCATTCACTTTGAAACAATAGCTATCACTTTCATATGCTAAAGTATCGCCCATATGCATCTTGAGGGTTTTTGGGATATCTTCTACACATTTGTGATATAGTGGCTGTACTGAATCTGTACTGTTGAAGTACAGACTACTTAAATACTCAAAGACATTGCTCATGTCAGCCAAAGACGAAATCAAGAAGATACTACATTTCTGGACTCCTTTCTAACGAAAGTTATAATTTTTGCATAATTGGTGCCCACTCTAAACAAACAAAATCTTTAAATGAAAGCTCTTTCATAGCTAGAGAAGACAGTTTCACCAGATGCTCAAGCATCCACACACATAAGAAGCCTTCAGAAAATGAATGCTACAAAGGAAAAAAAAAACTCTTCTTCGGAAGGAAATCAAAGGAAAGTAAAACTGAAATCATGAAATGCCTGAAAAGGAGCTGACATAATAAACATGGGAGATTTAGTGAGAGGCAAGGGGATGTACAGATGCTATAAGGACCCTAGAGCAGTGGGCCAGGGGTGAGGAATGTACCAGGGACAGAAAGGATCAAAAAGAGCTAAGCCTTAAACGTTAGTCGATAAAACAATTGACACAGCAGAAAGATTCCCCGGCAGACTAGACTAAGCTGAAGAAAGAATTGTGAACTTGGGTATAGATTTTTTTGAATGATTCTAATCAGACAAGAAAATGAAAACAACTTGAAAGCAACAAGACAGGCTGTGATCTCCATGAGATACTGCTAAGTATTTCAACTATGCAAAATCCCAAGGGTAAAGAAAAGAACAATGACCATGAAATTTTGTCTTGTGAAATAATATTTTAAAACTTCTCAAATTGTCAAAGACTAATATAGACATTTAGACACATGATACTCAAAGAACCCCACCTAGATTCATCCAAAACAGAGTAATGTATATTATAATTATAAAATATGAACAGTCTTAAAACAAGCAAACTCCATATAACAATAACAAAAAAATCTATGTGGTGATTTGAAAAAAAAGGGAGGGTGGTTCTCAAAGGGAGTAGCCCATTAGGAGGTGTGGCCTTGCTTTGAGGCTTCATATAGTCTCAAGCCACACCCAGTGTCTCAGACCACTTCCTGTGAGTGAAGATGTAGGACTCTGAGCAACTTCTCCAGCATCATGATGATAACGAAGTGAACCTCTGAAAATGTAAGCTACCCCAATTAAATGTTTTTCCTTTATAAGAGTTGCCATGTTATGATGTCTCTTTACATCAGGAGAAACCCTAATTAAGACAACCTGAAAACAGAAACAGCAAGAGACAGTGGCAAGTCACATATAAAGGACAGTCCTGTCCATCAGATTTCTTACTAGAAACAAGCCAAAAGAGAAGAATCAAGTATCCAAAGCCCTAAAAGCAAAACATAGCAAACAAGAACACTGTTCAGTAAAACCATCCTGTAATGAAGAAGAAATAAAGCCTTCCACAGATAAGCAAGAATTGAGGGATGTCAGCCTGGGTTACAGGAAATGTATACTAACAGGGAAGTGCATGCTGATAGGGGCAATACATCCCAAACAAGCAAGCAAGCAAGCAACCCTTCTCCCCAAACAAAACAACTAAGAAAAACTCAAAGCACAGGAAATCCCTTTCTCAACAGGACCATGGTAAAGTAGGCATTCAAGCAATGCTTATGGGACTACACTAGAAGCAAAATCTGATGCCACCTGCAGGATAATACATGAATATGCAAAACTTTCTAAAATGCTAAGTAAACAAAAGAGACAGAACCAAATCTTAACATGCTATTACAGGCCACAAAATCACAAAGGTAAGTAATAAAAGAGAAACAAAGAAACTAAATTATATTAAAAACAAGCAGAAAACATTTTGAAGATGATAGAAGGATTATCAATAACACCCTTAAATATAAACGTATTAAATTCACCGAACACATGTGTGTTTATGTGTGTAAGTATGCTTCCTGAGCATATACAAGGCTCAACCATCCCCACCAGTAAATACACACACACACACACACACACACACACACACACACACACACACACACACATCTTCATTAGTAAAGACACTGAAAAATCACAATTTGCAAAAAGATAATTACTAATAAAAATGAGTGGGACTAGTATACTGAGACCGGAGAAAGCAAACTCTTTAAATAAAAAAAAGACTATAAGAGAACTTATTACATATTAATAAAATACTCAATTGAGCAAGAAGATAAAGAAGTTGAAAATGTACATTCATGAATTATAGTTACCCTAATACATAAATCAAATATTATTATAGGTAACAGAAAAGGAAATATATAATAAAGTGGGAAGATACCTCTCATCAGAACATACAATACTGTTCAGAATAGATACATTGTAGGCCACAAATCAAGTTTCAATAAACAAAGGTTTAAAAAAAGAAACCAACAAATCATAAAGAAAAATGACAAGTGTACAAGTGATGAAAATTGAGTAACACACTCCTATAAAACAGTGGGCAACCAAAAAAAAATCAAATGAGGAAGAAAAACATTCCCAAGACCTTGTGAAAGTGGCAAGAAAACATATCAAAGTCTGTGGGTTGTGGCAAATATGTACCAAGAGGTATGTTCCTCTAGTAAGTCCATATGCTGCAAACAAGCTAACAAGCAACCCCTTCCCCCAAGCAAAACAATCCAGAATAAACTTAAAGGCACAGGAAATGCCTTTCTCAACAGGACCATGATAATGTGGGCATTAAAATCAACAGCTGACAAATGGGAACTTGGGAAACTAAAAAGCTCCTTCACAGCAAAGGCTACCATACTTAAGAGGCAGCCTGCAGAATGGGACAAATCCTTACCAGCTATATATCTGACTGGTGGTTAATATCTAGATTACACGAAGAGCTACAAAAATTAAATATCAAGAAAACAACCGAACTAAATTTAAAAAACAAAACAAAACAAAAGAGTTTCCAAAAGAAATGAAAATGACTGAGACATTTTTAAAAATCCTTAGCTATCAGCAAGCAACAAATTAAAACCTCTTTGAAATTTCATCTTATCCCATCTGAATGGCAGAGAGAGAGAGAGAGAGAGAGAGAGAGAGAGAGAGAGAGAGAGAGAGAGAGAGAGAGAGAGAGAGAATATGCTGGCATGTATGTAGATAAAGGACATTTATTCACTGTTTATAGAAGTAAAAAGTGGTCCATCCACTAAGGAAATCAGTGTGGAGGTTTCTCTAAAAGCTAAAAATTGATCTACAACATAGCCCAGCTATAACACTCTGGCTCATAAACCCAAAGGACTCTTTCCTACCACAGAAACACTTGCTCATCTAAGTTCACTGTTGCTATCTTTTCAACAGCCAGGAAGTACAACCAGCCTAGATGTTGATTAACTAATACATGCATGGGCTTAATGGAAATGTGGTGTGTGTGTGTATATATATATATATATATATATATATATATATATATAATGAAATATTCAGCTGTAAAGAAAATGAGTAGGTAAATGGATAATTATCCTGACTGAGGTTACTCTGATTTACAGAAAAATGGTGTGTGTTTTCTTTCTCATCTATGGATGTTAGCTTTGAATCTTTAGGGATGTTTACATTGGAATCTTTACACTGAAATGTTTACACTGGATCTTTACATTGGAATACCCACAGAAAGCAGAAAACTTTTAAGGATAGATGGGGTATTTCAAAAGATGTAGGAAGGAGCATAGGGAGAATGAGAGTAATGAGTAGGGACTATTAACATGGAAGACATTTACAAAAGCCTGTTTTCTAGTACTTAAACATAGACATCTACATAAGTAGAGTGACCATAAAACAGGGAAGAAAGCACATGGCCCAGATACTACAGATTATCAAATAAAAAGCCTGGTGCCAGAAATGGGTCACCTCTTTTGTAGGTGTTGGCCAGTGGGGTCACAAAGAACTAAAAGTTTACAGATTATTGATGTTTTTCTTGGTTCTCTTTCTGTAGCCTGATTGTAAGACCATATTACCAAAAATCCAATGTACTTGAGTCACAGCATATAGCAACACCACCCTGGTGCTGACCTGGAAACTTCATCTCTACTGGCTAGCTCTTATAGTCTTGAGAGTGTTTTGAAAGCTACTGGAGAAGACATGATCACCAATCAGTCTCACCCACCTAGAAGCCCCATGAACTACAAAAATGACCATCCTGACAGGATATTCCCACTAGAGTAATTGTGGTAGAAAGGCTAAGGGAATAACCAACTACTTTCCGATTGGACTTAAGGACAATCCCAGAAGACTGCATTTATGACTGACACTGTTACTGGGGCCAACAACTTAGGGCCAGGGAGGACGTAGACCCTAGGACTACTGCTATTGTTCTGTTACATTAATAAAACATCTAAACTGATTCCAAATGACTTATCATTATGTCATAGATAAGGGCATCTCTCAGCTTCAATTGGAGAAGCTTCCTTTTGCAATAGATAGTGATTGGAGTAGGTATCCACCACTGATCAGTGTGCAGAGAGTAAGTATGAGTTCTTAGGACCAAATGGGATTTCTATGTTACACAGGGTCTTTTCAATCCCCATGGGTATCTTGGAAAAAAGTGGGGAAATATTATAAGAGACAGAGGTAGTAGATGACTACAATGGCAGTGTCCTCTGGACATGACAAGGTCGTTGCACACAGTACCATACTGCAACTGTGATTGCATTGGCAAGACCTTCACAAGATCTAACCAGCCAAAATTTCAGCATGTACTGGGGAAGAGGGCATGTTGTCCTGCTGCTAGCTGTGGAGCTACTGGCAACTAATTCACTGTTAGTAGAGAGAGAATCAGTTTTCTTTATGAATACAACTCTTGAGAGGCCACCCACACTCCAGAAGATAGCACTAAGTGGGCTCAGTGAGTCTCATTTTCTAAAAAATCATATATATATGAATATATTATATTGCATGCACATATAACATATATAAGGATAAACTCATGCTCAAAGTACTTTATATGCATGTATGTCATAATAAAATCTATTACTTTGTATAATCAATATTCACATGGTTATTTAATAACCAGTATGGTTAAGACATCAGCAAATCAGAAGAGACATGAGGATGTGTGGTAGGTAGATAGCTTTCCTATACATTTTGGTATAATATCATATGCAATATACCCCACTGTAGTGTAGATCTACTGTCTGACTTACAGTAATAGAACATAACAATTATGACGCGATCTCACTCTGAGAATCATATACAATCCACCTTGCTTCTTGGTCAGTCCTCCTCTTCATCATCCTTCCCCCTCTTCTCTTTCCTCTCTCTCTCTCTCTCTCTCTCTCTCTCTCTCTCTCTCTCTCTCTCTCTCTGCAGCCATTATTTCTTTTGCTGTCATCAATGAGTAACTAAGACCCTCGGGTTAGCAGCTCACCAGTAACTGAACCTTGCCAATGGCCAACTACATGAGTGTAGAGGTAATCTTTCCTTCAAGTCTTCATAGGATTATAGCCTTGGCTGACAGTGTCATGAAAGTCTCATAAGGGGCGCTAAGACAGAAAACATGGCTAAATTCTGTCTAATTTTTCACCTGCAGAAACTGTGTCATAACATATATTACTGTTTTGATCTTTTTAGATCATTTGTTATGAAGCAATGGATAACTAACATATTTCTCTAAAAGTCTGCAAAGTATAAGGCATTACCAGATTTCAGCACAGTCAACCAAACCTTCTGTGCTTTTTTCTACACCAATATTCACCTTAATTTCTGGAAGGTCTAAAACACCAGGATTCAAGAACATATACAAAAGGAGTGTCCTATGAGTGGCAAAGCCCAGACCCTGCTAGTCTAGACCTGTGTCCACTAGCTCCTTGGTCCAATTCTTTCTTGTAGTTTCAGAACAGCAAATGCCCTTTGCATCTGCTTTTACATTTTTTTTCTAGCTTTGACCTTACACTTCCTGTAAATTTATTTTTAACATGCCCTGAAATAGACCAGGTCTAGTAATTCTAAGATGATTGCCCAGCTTCAAGGACTGTCTGTGATCCTCAAGGCTCCTAATCCCACTGGACTACTGGAGTGGAAGAAACAAAGTCCACAGGGAAGTCGTCCAAGTTAGTACTTTTTTCTGCCTCTGTTCTCTTTATGGGCCCTGCATTCCTTCCTCAGGAGCAAACCACTGAGACCAACTCCCATGACCCTAGTGCTTTCCAACAGGAAAGGTTCCTCCTCCAGATGGACTCGTTATATCAATACATCCCAGGGGCTGTATATAAAAAGCCTACAGGACAACACCAGATAAAGAAACCTTTAAGTTTTCCTATTTAACAATTTTAAAAAGCCATGATGACGGTGAAAATGTGGCTAAGAAGATATGTAGATAGCCTTATAAAGCAAAATTACTTGGCAAATTTTAGGGCTGTTACTGGTGGTTTTAGGGGACATGGCTTATTCATCATGAAACTAAGATTGAATAGTGTTTTAGAAATGAAAGGACAATTGTGTATGCCAAATATTGTGCCAGTGATAACATTTTAATGTAACTGAGGTGTACGAATGCATCATTGTAACTAAATAAGTCATGATTTGTATTTTTGGCCCAGAAAGTTGTGCTACAATACATAAGCATATACTGCCACCTCGTGGCAACTAAGGAATCCTACTTCTTGTGTGATAACCCACAGAATTGTATTTTTATGCAGAAGAGGACAGTACACACAAGATTGTTTTGAGACCTATGGGGATGATATGTCTGTGACGTGTATTTTTGAAGAAGAAAATCAAAAGTCTGTTTTAAAGCCTTGACATAGGTTTTGGTAAACCGTTTCTTTTCTAAAATTCTAAGAATTTTGCTTTGTGTCATGTTGCTAAATTACCTGTGGAGTAATAAAGTATGACCAAATGCTTCCCTGTGGTTTAATTACAGGATCAGTAATTCTAGAGAACCATAGCACAAGAGTGCATTTGTAGCAGAGTTACAAGGCTAATACTGTAGCCTTGGAAAAGGAACTACAAAGCTAAAATTAAGCAAAAACAAACTAGAGTCTCTTCCCTTCAAACTTCGCGGTGGCTTACACAGGGTCACTGATTTGATAGAATAGCAGTGTCGCATTAGCAAAGAGGCTCTCATGCCTTTATAATAATTATTGGAGATATGGGTGTCATACCTTATCTTGGCAAGCTGAGATTTGATTTGGTTACCCTGGAATCTGCCAATGCATGTGCAATCTGAAGACACAACTCTAGGTTAACCCTAATCAAAAATAACTAGTTTACATCACGGTATCCTCAGTGCATTAGCCAGGAACACCCTGTTGAAGGATATGAAAAAGCCTGCTAAGGAAGTATGAAAGAAAACCAGTCTCCAGTTCAAATGTTGCATAAGTCTTCCCTTGTGATGTTGTGAATGCACAACGCTCAGCTTCTGTAGCACTAATTACAAATGTGCACATTCTTTGATTGCATCAAGGATATGTACAGATATAGTCATTTTTCTAGAAATAATCATTGTTAAAATGTAATCCTGGAAGTATTATCTACAAATACGAAGAGATTAGATGCAGTTCGGCATTTCTCAGTAGCAGGCTGGCAAGCTTTTAATGGCAGAACTTGGAAGTCAGAAGCAGGGGAATCTCTCAGTTCAAGGCTAACCTGGTTTATAGAAAAAGTTTCAGGGTCAGAGCTACATAGAGAAACTCTGTCTTGAAAAATAGTTCAGTCTCTAACACAGAAATATAAGCAGGGGATGTACTCACTCATTAGTGGATTCTAAACAACAACAACAAAAAAAAAAAAGCAAAAAGCAAAGCATGTCCAAGCTGCAAACCACAACCCCTGAACAGCTTTGGATCTGAAACACCTTGAACTGACACCTTGGATCCCACTCCCTCTAGAGGAACACCTGACTCAGTCTTGATGTTGGGGTGAGGAAACTGGATCTTCCAGGAGTGGAGGCTGAACTGAGCAATATTGGAACCTTGGGACCTCCTGCCCATGCTGAGGAGGAGATGGGGAGATGTGGAGATGAGAGAGTGTCTGGAGGGGGTGGGAGGGGGAAGAGACATTGAATAAGGATATACACGGATAGAAAATGTGACTTTATTCATAATAAAAAATAAAAAAGAAGAAAAAAGAAAGAAAAATAGTTCATTTGTATGGAACAACTTAAAAAGAACACATAAAGAATGAAATCATGGAGAAAAAAACATGATCAAGGCTCTGTATTATGAAGACTGAAGATGAGCTAAGTGATTAAAAATGTCTGGGTGGTATGCTGCATTTTTTATTGAATGGTAAAAATATTTATACATATGCATAAACGTGTTTAAGAAACTACCAGAAATTAAATATCTGTACCACAAAATTTACACTGATGGATACTGTTTTGGGGTGAGGTCAGAAAATGCTGGGAGGGGGAAATGTTTGTAACACATTCTGCTATGTTTTGAATAATCTGGATTAAATGACAACTGGAAAACATATATACAACTACACCTTAATATTCATGATGCTAATTATAGGACCCTGTGAATACCAAAGTCACAAATGTTTGCATGCCTTTTAAAATCATATTGGTTTTGTATATAACTTAAATAATCTCTAAATTACTAATGATACTTAACAGAATATAAGTGGTATATAAATCATTATACTTTATTATTAAGGAAACAGTGATAGGAAAAAAGTCTGCACATGTAAAAAATATTTGCAACATGAGATAACATGAATCTTTGGGCATGTAACCTACAGAAATGGAGAATTAATTTTGTGTACAATTTTTAAATTAAAATATAAAATGAATTTACATGATACAATCAAGCAATGTTGGGGGAAAGAAAATTTATCCTTATAACATTATTTTGCAATCTGAGTATGTAGCATTGTAGCAAAGTGTTTGCTTGGTATGTGGGAGTCTCTGGTTTCAGCAGCACCACTGGAATAAATAATAATAATAAAAGAAAAAGAGCTGTCTTGAAAGTCACACTTGGACAGATGAAATGCATGACTCCGAGTCACGTACTGTCTGAATCAGTGGGACACATTTTACTCAAAAGTCGTAGGAAAGGTGTGCTACTGAAGCTTTAACCTCATCTCTGACGACAAGCCCTTGTTGACTAAGTTCCTATCTTCTTGCCAAATAACATCTTTAATATAATTAATTACATCATCCCCCTCTCCTTGCTCCTACCCCTCCCATGCCTGATTCGAAGCATGTAGCCCACACAGTCCATCAAATCTCTATGTAGCCCAGGCTTTCCTGTAACTCATGATCCCACTATCACTCTGTCTTAACCCTCCCAAGTACTGGGATTATGCTACATCTAAGCTATTATGCCTAGTTGCAACAAAGGAATATTATGGCAGGAGACTAAGTTATAATATTCGGGAGATATGTGTCCTGAAGCAGACTAATCAAAATGGAGAATTTCTCTGAAGTTTCTGGCTTTACATTTAAAAATCTCTACAATTATATTCTACCCCACAATGAATTTCTGGTTTTGTATAAAACTGATAAGGATCCATTCCCTAGTTCTTCGATGTTCATTGACATTTACCACATAGTTTAGAATCTCTCATTACAGTGTTACAGGTTAAAAAATATTCGTGTAAGAGGTGAAAGCACTGTGTCAATCATTCCAGTTTGTCTTATTTAAACAAAGGCATAAAAAACCACCATGTTGCATAGATATTAGTAATTAGAGATGAACTGCCAATGAGGCCCAGTGGTGAAACACTTGCCTAGCATGCCAGAGGCACAGGGCTCAATCCTTCTCACTGCACAACACTGTAACATTAACACCTAAAATATGCAATGTGTTACATTAGGTCCCCAGGTATTTTTCATGTTTAATTTCATGACTCTAAACAAATGACTCTGCCATAGTGTTTGAGGTTTTTGGTAGCAACATTAGATGTAGAGCAAAAGTAAAAATGTCTTATAAGTTTGTGGTTGACTTCAGCTAAGAGATATGAAAGAGTGGCTGTATTAAAAGTCACTGTCAATTATAACTTAATTAATCAAGAAAACCTGCTATAAGCATTAGACAATGGATTATCTTACTTTCATACTTAAAACTAGGAAATACTTTAAAATAGAAAACTCAGTAACATGACAGTTTAATTTGGGGAGATACTTCAGTTGGTAAAGAAACTGCCTTGAAAGTACAGGCCATGTGTTTGAATATGATGGACCCATGTAGAAAGCCAGGTACACATCTGTAATCTTGACAATGGGGAGGTAGAGACAGGTGAGTCCCTGGGACCTGTTGAACTGTGGTCTAGTTATACATCTTTTAATAAAAAATTGGACAGTATCTGATAGATAAAATCCAAGGCTCTGGCTTCCATTTGCAACTGGCATACATGCACATGATCACACACACACACACACACACACACACACACACACACATGATTTATGATTAGGTGACAATATATTAAACAAAAATTGTCTCTTCTTCCTGTGCTGAAGTTCAAATCCAAGGCCCCTAGTGAAAGCCTAGTGCTCCACCACTGAGCAATAGCTTCTCCAAGTAACATCATTTATTTATTTATTTATTTATCTATCTATTTGTAGGCAGGGTCTCACTTTGTAGAATTATCTAGAACTTGCCAGTTGACCCAATTGGCCAGAGATTTGTTGTTAGCGTCTAGGCTCAGCCTCTTAAATTATGAGATCACAAAAATACACCACACACCCAAATTAGTAATGTCTTTTTGATGGAAAAATTGTTTCACAAAAATTTGCCAGTCTAGTGAAAATACTTTAGAGGATGTTCTAAGCATACACTGTGAATTAATTCACACAAAACATCCTGCCCACGTGCAAGAAACTGCAAACCAAACAGAGCCAGCTCACAGAGTGACTCACTGAGCTTCCCACTGCCGTTGGAGCACCTGTGGGCTGACTCCAAACAACCTGAAACAGGCAGAAGCCTTCTGTTTACTTAGTCTTTTCCAAGTCTTCTTCCAGCCAGTCTTCTGATTCATTTTACTTACAAGAGGATAAGGGAAAAGATCAGTTTCCACACCGAGGACATGATGCAGAACACCTGGGTGAAAATTCTCTTGCCTACGAACAACGGCCGACTTCACTCATTGTAATGTTGACCCAAACAACAATCAGTCTCACACACTGGTCAGTGCCGTGAATGGTCCATACTCACCCGGTGCTTAAAATCAGTGGAAAATAAGTGAACCAGAGAGCGGGAGTCACACACAGCACTAACAAAAATATATTATTATAGCAACCAGTAGATCTCCAGTGAGAGGTCACCTGCAGCTACCTTTGACTTGAAATGTCAGAAGAGTAAATAAGGACCCACTCAAGTGAGGGAAACCCAGCCAACACGAATTCGTGTTTCCTCCCATCTGATGATTGCATCTCCTGTGAGGACTCACTGATTTTTGGCACAAAAACAGCTCAGTGCTCTCAGGGGCACAAACACCACCTTCTGGAAACAGCAGCAACTTCTGCTTTCACTAAAGCTTGGCTGAGGGCTACAACCTCAGAATCTGTTCCTGCAACCCTGGATGATGACTTCATCATCATAGCTTCAATTCCGGAGTGTATCTGGAGACTTATCTAGGTTCAGTTCTTACAAAGCCAGACTGCGAAAGGAACAGGGAGTGTGGGTAGAACCTCTCCAGCATGGTGGACCCCCAGGCTAGCATTTTGTTTCTTCTCTTGTCTTTGAAAGACTAACAAGGAAAGGCCCTCTTATTTACCCCTCCTCCTCAGCCAGGCCTAAGGGCTGAGACTGCTCCACTCACTTAGCTGAGTGAACTAATTCTTCATGAATTTTATGCCAAATAAGATGAATCTTATACTTTTATTATTGGATTCATAATTATCTCTACCCTCTCTATTTTAATCTTACCTGTTTGAGTAAAAATAAAAAGGACCGTTAAGTAGGTAGCTGGGGATGCACAATAGTTCTCTAAATGTAAATCATTAAGCAAAGACTTGAGCAGAGACAAAACAAAAACAATAATAACAAAAAAAAAAGAGCTAACAAAAATGACTTGTCCCATTGGCCTAAAGTCACAACAGTGTACTGATACTAAATCGTAGAACCTGACCTGGGTTCTAGGAGGGCAGCCTCTCCTCCATGCAGATCAAGGGTGGAAGGAAGAAAGGAGCCCATTTTCCTAGAAAAAAAAAATGAGTGAGAAAACAACACAGTTTGAAAAAGTGTCATGCCCACATCTAAGAATTCCCACGTCTGCCAGGGAGGCTGGACACGCTGTAACATGCATGAGGGTTTTATTGTTACATGAGGGTTTTATTGTTACATACAGGTTCTGATGAACCTGGGTCCATAGCCTCGATGTGGCACAGTGGAAAGGCTAAAGATCTTGCCACCCAACAGGTGGGGGGATGGATCTTTAAAGAAAGACCTATGTAAGCAAGATGAAACATGTCTTGGCATTCCAGGATTGGGCGAAAGGGATTGCAGGTACAGCAGTTATTAGCTGAGCCCTCTGGTGTTAATCTAACTTTTGAATCCTTTGGCTGCCTGATGCACTCGAAGACCTAGGACCTGTCCTCAGGCACCAGAGCTTCTCTGAAACTGGGCCCCGCCCTCCAGGTCCTCACAGTAGCACTGGTTCTAATTCTTTAGTGGGACTTGGGAAGTTACTCTGAGCTTGCAGATAGATAACTTTCGGCATTTTCAAAGTACCCATACCTCTAGCCAGTTAGTTATATATCTCTATCACATTCTCCTATTCTTTCCCTTTTTAAAATTTTTATTTTCCTGGTGAGCAATGGGATCGTTGAAATGAAAGAAGCAGAAGATGCTCCCTATAACCTTTTGTTTACTTGATAAGGAAGTATGGACCTCTATGGAGGGTCTGGGGATATATGTTTCTAAAGGGGATTCAGAGTTTTTCCAACCATGTGGCCCCAACAGTGGTCACCTAACAAAAGGAACTGACTATACCTAGAAAGTGTGACTTTGCCGTGGCCCACAGTCAAATGCTGGGAAAGCACAGATTCCAACTAGGACCTAAATAATGAGTTACCTGCAGTTAGACAAGCTGCTGCTAGTGGGTGGCTGCTGCAGACAAGCAGGACCAGCAGGAGACTGGAGATTCCCAGGCCTTTGCCGGCTACCCCTCCAGAGTTGTTTTACCCTAACAGAAATGGAATATTCCCCGACCCGTCAAGGCTTCTTAATAATTTGACTTTCTCATCAGATTTTCTTTATGGGCCTGCCAGTCTGCAAATCATAACACAGAGACTTATTAATTATGAAAAGTTTGCCTTTAGCTTAAGCTTATAACTTAACCTGTTTCTATTAATTTACCTTCTTTCACACGGCCTTTTATTTTCCTTCATTCTGAAGGTGGATTTACTCTGTGTCCTGCTGACATCTTCCTCCTGTGCCAGATTCTTCCTGAGTTCCTCTGCTCAGAAGTCCTGACGAACCTCTCTTGCCTAACTATTGACCATCCAGCTTTTTTAAAAAGTTACAATACATCCTCACACAGTATACAAATATCCCACAATACTCCTTTGCTGCACAGTTGATTATGTTTCAGGACCCATCACTCCCTGGGTATCTTTGCTTTATTTTAACCTTCTGGTTACTGTAACATAAACAGGCTAAGGAAAAGAACAGGTCAGTGCTTTCATTTCCTAAGTTCTTTTAGATGTTTGGCTTTGCTATTATTTTGTGTGTGTAATCTTCTCTAAAGCAGGGGAATTTAAATCCAACTTGCACACGCTAACTTACAAAGCATTGGCTCTCCCAATCTAGATATTAAATAATAAAATTACTGTAGATGCTTATTCTGCTTGCTGTGTAAATTAAAGTAAAACTGATGAAGAAAAAGAAAATGATATCAGGGAGACCAGAAGGCACAAGAATCTCCTCTTTCTATTTCACCTGGAAAAAAAAATGTCCTTTTTCTGTCCTCCTTCTCAGAGTTTATGTTAGGCTTCTAGTCAGGTACTTTCTTATAAGCTAATACTTGTTCAGGCTAATATTTGAGATGTGCAGGAGTCCCACTCTTTTCTGTATGAGGAGAGGTCATGTTAGTCTATTTCCCCATAAATAATAGGATGCTAAGCACTGTGTTTCCTTTGTGAGAAGAGAAAGTTCTATCACTAAGCATCAGGCTCTTCTTACTTGGTGTGTCCTACACAAAGAAGGTTAGAAAGGAAGTGCTGTATGGAATGGAGGCATGTATCAAAAACAGATAGATTGCAAACAAAAATATCAGGGCATGGAACCACAGGTGTGGGTGAGCACTAACCAGTCCCACCTGGGAACTGACTCTATGGTACTCAATGGGGTTGTGCTGATAACCCAACATACACAAGAGCTGCCTCTCCAAAGGATTGAGACATCAGGGAAGGGAAACACAATGCTCCATAAATCCTTCCCATTTATAGTTGCTTTACAGATGGGATCATGATATCTGCAATATAACAATGATATAAGGACCACAGGTAAACACAGACCATTCCCAGCCCAAAAAGGAAGGCTAAGATCACATCGAGACATTCTGAGATTTCTTTCCATTACCCAGAGATATTCATCCAGACAATGGATTGAGAAAGAATACATACATCCCATCAAATTCTTCCATTTGTTTGGTTTTTTTTTTCCTTACAGACAGAAACTAATGCTTCCAAGATTGTCCCCATTCTCTGCTTGCCTGCCCTGAAGCATGGAGAAACTGAAGCTCCTCAAAGCCTTCAGTGAAAGGCCCTTACTTTCTTTTATAGGAGGGAAAGTAATTTAGTTCTTTCACATTGTCTGCCTCTAGGTTCAGACACCCAGACAATGATTGTAAGAATAGGTTTTTCAACTAGTTGGTTACCCTAAGATTAGCTAGGACGGATCACAAGTGTCTAAAGGTAGACAGGTGATTTTGAGTACAGGTTACCACACACTCATGAGCCTGTAAGATGTAAAGATAACAGAGTATGAGCCTTCAAAAATAAGTGTTCTGTCTCTAATGATACTCTAAAGAAAAATGCTTTCTGTCCCTTGTCAGTCATCTTTTCCAATATGCAGTCTAAAGATCAGATTTGTTTGGACAATACAGATTATAAAGAGGACAAATCTTTAGGTCCCACCTGTCATCACTGGACTTGCTGTATTGTGTAAACCAGTGGGTTCCTTTTCTTTTCTTTAATAATCTCCCGAAAGTAGCATTTTGTATTTTTATAGAGGAACAGATGCTTTTTGAAGTAATTATGTTGGTAAACTTTCATACACTGTTTGAACTCACTGATAATCTGGCTCTGAACATGAGATGTGGCTTTTCCACTTCACACCCAAGAATGTTTGTTTTCTAACACCTCTGTTCTGGGTCAGGCTGGGGCCCCTGACTCTGTAACAAGAAAAAAGGAGAACAATAAAACAGCCCAAGGGTAAAATCATTTTTCACCCTTAAGGACACCTGGTAAACTATTTCGATAGAAGCTACTCTTGTTTATAAAAATATTTACAGCAAAAAGCAGGTGATGGAGTGTCCATATATGTAAAGGACAGAGGGAACTCTGCCTAAAAATCTCTTAAAGACAAGAAAAATGTCAATATAATAGTTTTAATGGGGCCTCTAATTTCTACTGGATCTTATAAACATCACTTTGGTAGGGTTTTGCTATGCAGATGCTGCTTTTCTTTATCAGCTACTCATACTCATGCCAGAGCATAGCTATGATGGACCATTCTTTGGACCATATAAACTATACAAATAAAGGGCAAAGGATCAACAAAGACCCAGGATCAACAGCTGCAGAATCAGATCACAGAAAAGCTGCAGGATAAAGAGGCATTAAGCTCTTCTGGGCTCCTCAGTATTAAGTCTCTGAGTCAGTTATTTGGGAAGTGGCTGCCAGGTATCTGAGAGTTTCTGGCAGGCTCAACTAAAGTACACGTGGAAAGGTTTGCTTGATACTTTCAACAAGAAAATGCTTGATAGGGTTAAATGTGTACATAGGCAATCTTCGTAATTTGCCACAGTGAGAGCTATATATATAATTTATCTCAGCAGGTACCATGTATGTAATTTATCAGAGTGGGTACCATGCATGCAATTTACCACAGTGGCTACCATGTATGCAGTTTACAAGAGTGGCTACCATATACGTGACTTGGGTGACATGTATATAATTTATCACAATGGGTGCTATGTGTGTAATTCATCACAATGGGTGCCATGTCTGCAATTTACCATGGTGAGTGTCATGTATGTAATTTAAATTCAATTCTTGTTTAAGATAATTTAAAAAGAGAATGGTTTACATAGGATGGATGTGAATAAGACATGTTTAAAAGAATGTAAAAGTTAAGGTCTTTTTAAAAGATTTGTGTATAAATATTAAGATGGATGGATGTAGGGCAGACATATTGGCATACACCTTTATTCCCTGAACTTGTCAGGTGGATCTCTGTGAGCTCTGGGCCAGCCTGGTCTACATAGTGAGCCCCAGGATAGCCAGGAATATATAGTAAGACCTTGCCTTAAAACAAAACGCTAAAACCCAAAACAAAACAAAAAAGAAGAATGTTTTTCTAGACTGTAAACAGCAAAACAAAACAGCCATAAAAAGTCATAAAAGATCCAATTAAGTAATGTGATGTAGGGAAAAGACAGGACTTAAGGGATAATAAATAATACAAAAATGTCTAAGGTTAAAGTCAAACATATTGATCTTTAACCTCTATTTAAATTAATAGCTATCTTGCATTATTGATCTGTTCTTGGTAACACAAATACAAACCTAAAAGAGTAAATATGTATAGCTAATCAAGTTTTATATAAGTGATTTCTCCCTGAGCTTTGTTTAAATATTACACAATGGTTTAAAGTAGTAGATTTTGTAACTGAACTTCTGGATGTTGAATAAGCATTCTTGGAGGCTTAAACTAATGTGCTCTTTTTAAGAACAAGACCCTGATTCCACTCAGGTTTGGATCATAGCATTAACATCCGCCAACCATTATTTTTCTTTATGAGCAAGGGTATCTCTTGCCCAAAGGGCACCATCAATGAGACAGTTGCTTTAAATAACTTCTCTCGTGAAGTTTCCAGGCATTTGCTCCCCTAGGGGAGTCTGATGCAACCAATGCCTTATTGCAGTTACACTTCAATATGACAAACAAAACTAAATCAATCTAGATGTAGAAGAAGAAATGTCTCTTACCTACCCCCCCAGTGTTCTCCATGAGGTTGAGGAAGGCAAAACCAAATAGCCCCCTTTCAGATTTAATATAGTAGATTAAAAGCTCCTCAGTCTTCTAAAGCAGACGAATAATTACTTCGTAAAACACACACTGTATAGAAGAGTAGTCAGCATGTCCTTGACCTTGTCAATACATATTACACGAGTTTCAAAAATATTTTGGTTGGCTCCCCTGCATGATCTCTCCTCTGACATGGGCATTTTTGAGATGGAATACATAATTCACTAGATTATACTTTATTCATGGCAGATATTCTTGCTTTATGTATTTTCCAGATATTATATCAGATATTGAAAATGTCCAAAAGAGACATTCCATCACCAAATGACTGGACTTCTTCCTGGATCCCTAGTCTCAATCTCCAAGTACTACCTCTTAAATCAGCCTGCCTTGAGATATCCTAATTATTGATGCCCATAATCATCATTTTTTTAAACAGCAGAAAGTAAGTAGAGTACTTCCCCAACAGCAGTTAAAGAAACTCATGAGGCAGTGGAAGGGGGCAGTAGAGTGCTGAATTAGGTTCCTGTCAGGTAGAGAGGCAGCGGAAAGAGGACCTGGGTAGATTAATGTTTTTCATGTAAAACTTAGAGATGGCTGATTTTTGTTTCTTCTCACCCTGCAAAACAAATATTTACTGGACTTTTTCCTGCAGGCAAGATCTGTTCCATGAGACCTTCAAACCTCCTGCTGCATAGAGAATGAACCAACTATTTTTTCTTTCTTTGTCTAGATTATCCAATCCTTTGTCATGGTCCAAACCAGCCAATTTTTAAGAAGAAAAAGAATTTATTCAATCCCCAAATATTAAAAAAAACTTAAAATGTTTAATCTCTGTAAGACCAATGCCGATACCATCTTTGGGGTTGTGCCTGTCTAGGAGTCTGACTCATAGTACACTTGGCTGTGCATGTCTGCTTTCAAGAATACTTGGCTCCGTATTAAGAGCTCTGCTTTCCTGACTTTATATTCTTTGACTTAGTGGAGAAAAGTAGTCTCTCTCTATAATCCTGGAGGAGTGCAGCACATGGGGTCATCAGTGTATATTATAAGCAATTGGTTATATTTGGTTGCTTCAATTTACTACCACAGTGAAAATGGCCATGAAAATTTGTTGCTTCCTTTAACAGAGATATTTCTACATGTATATTATATGAAAATAGTTTATTTATTGGCATCTGCCTTATGAAAGCTTTGTATGTAAAGTAAAATCCAAAAACCCCCAAACAATTTGTGGGCTAAGCTTCAGTGTTTCAAGAATGAATACAGGGGGATCAAGTGCTGTCTGCAGAGTCCCAGCTCACTCTGGAGCTGGGGCAGATAAACTCTGCCTGTCACCATACCCACAGCTCCGGCTGAGGGAATTTGCACGGCTACCCACTGCCACCTCGAACTGAGCGAACCAACAACTACAGGGGTCCCTGAAGGACAGACTCAGACCCTGCCCAGAGGTGAGGAGGGGTCACCAGACCCAAGCACCTATATCCCAGCCAGGGAGGGAGAGCTGAGCTCCCATCAGTTTCGGTTCCACTTCTGGGACCAAGTGCTGTCTGCAGAGTCCCAGCACACTCTGGAGCAGGGGCAGATAAACTCTGCCTGTCACCATACCCACAGCTCCTGCTGAGGGAATTTGCACGGCTACCCACTGCCACCTCGAACTGAGCGAACCAGCAACTACAGGGGTCTCTGAAGGACAGACTCAGACCCAGACCAGAGAGATGACAGGAGACACACAAACCCGAGTGCCACAACTGACCAGGAGCCATCTAATCGTGAACCACTGAAGCCATGGGCAAATGTCAGTGCAAAAAAATTACATAATAATACAAAGAACAACATGGTAACTCCAGAAGAGAGTGGCGATCTTACAAATATAAGACCTGAACAGAGCAATGAAGAGAAAATAGAAGGAAGCAACACCAAAAATTCCTTTTTGATGATCATCGAAGCTCTAAAAGAAGATATGAAAAAAAGCCTTAAAGAAATAGAAAAAAATACAAACAAAAAATTGGAAGAAATGAACAAATCTATGAAAGAAACATGCCAGGAACTAAAAGCTGAAATAAAAGCTGAAATGAAAGCTGAAATAGAAGCAACAAAAAAGGCACAAAATGAGGCAAAGATGGAAATAGAAAACCTGAAGAAAAAAGCTGGAACCACAGATACAAGCATAACAAACAGAGTTCAAGAGATGGAAGATAGAATCTCTGAAGTGGAAGACTCAGTAGCTCAAATAGATATATCAGTCAAAGAAAATAGTAAAACTAAAAAAGCCA